>RJWM01006452.1:0-84309 GCA_004363535.1 Dasyprocta punctata
TAGGCCTTTCTTCCAGGCTTGCAGATACTTGTTTCTCCCTGTGTCTTCCATCAACATTCCTCTGTCCGTATGTCTGTTCCAATCTCTCCCTTTTCATGAGGACACTTACTGTTGGGTTAGCACCTACCATATTGATTTCTGTTTAACTTGACTGCCCGTGTGAAGAAAGAGGCTGTCTGCAAATGTGGCCATGTTTGGAGGTACAGGGCTGAGAACTGCACCATAATTTGAGGGGGTCCCCTTAAACCCATAATAACTTCATCACGGTCAGTGTGACCCATGGATGAGTGTTCTGTTAAATTCCTTGGGAGCATTATATTGTCAACAGCTGATAGGTTTGTGGGTTTGGGCAGGAAGCTCAGGAACCTGCCTTGATTGCTGTCTCATGCCCTTTTCACATCCCCTTGGCACTCGGGCATCACAAGTCTTCAGTGCCTCCTTGGGCTGTCTGTTGTCCAGTGTGGGCTCCAGTGTATACAGCATCCCCAGAAGTTAGCTCATAGCAGAGTTTTAAGTGGCAATTACCTTGTCCAGGAATTATTTCATAGGAGTTCAGGCAAAAATTCCAGCCTTGGCTGTTAGTGCAGACAAGCTGTAATGTACTAATAGGCAGTGGCATTGGCCACACCCTCATCATTGACTGTCACTGCTGCCCTGGAGTGCTGAGATGAAGAAAGCTTGTGAGGTATCAGCTCATCTTGATAGTTTTGTGTCCCAAGAAGATTGTCCCCATAAGCGTTGTCCCCTCCCCACTCCTGTTCAGCAGCTTCTCTCCGCCCAGGGTTATCTTATCATAGCCTGGAACATTCTGGGCTCTGTTAAAATGGGTGGTTAACCCACCAGAATTCAGGACTGCAGCTCCTGAGAAACAGGTGATCTAATTCAAGGAAAATGTGTAATTCTAGGAATACCCTTCACAGGAAAACAAGAAGAGCTACTCAAGGCTTGCTTTTTTTCCTTCTTGCATTTGATGGGCAAAGATGAAGTTGTGTGACACAAAAATGTTACATGTTTCCTGTGGTTGCAGACCTGGATTTAAAAAAAAAAAAAAAAAAACCATCTCCTTTCTCTCATATTTCAGTTTTTCATGAAAAAACCATGTTAAACAAATCAAATAGCTGCAAGCTGTTTGATTTAAATGGCTGTGTAAAAGTGAAGATTTTTCCTTTTTGTGGCTCAGGTGGAAAAGATGGAGTCTGGGAGAGCTGCTGTCCATGAAAAGACTTTCTAGGGTCAGGGATATCTGGTTCCTGCTTGCTATTTCCATGAAATTCTTGCCATGGACAGGGTAACATCTGGGTTCTATAGGGCCTCTTTATAGCTAGAGCTGAGGGCTTTTTGCAGTGGAAACACTGCCATGGAATTTGGATATTTCTAAGAATCCAGCCTTGGAAATATCTGTCACCATAAGCAAACTTACTACTCCATTCCCAAGCTGTGCGATGGCTCTCTCGTGTGCGTCCCTTTGTATACCCAGCACCTCATTTGAAGTGAAGGATGGGTCACCTCCCATGCATGCAGACCACTCCATCTACTCTGCCTGAAACAGTACCCAGAAGTGTGGCCTCACATACAGGAGGTGAGGAGCTGACCTGTGCAGTCAGCCAGTGTGTTGTCCACACTGAATGGGCTGAACAGAGGAACCTAGTCCAGGAAATTTTTTTTTTTTTTTTCTTTCTCGTAGCCCACTTGATGTGGTTTGGAGCAAGATGCATGGAGTTTCAGCCTGGAAGAGGTGGAATTAGAGCTGGGTGAGATCCTGGGCTCCCCAAGTGTATAGGGCGTTTTCTTTCGAAAAGTATAGTCAGACCAAGAGTCAGCTGTGTGGCTCAGTGGCATTCTGTTGTTACAGCAATGTGGATTTGAATTGATGGTCTGAGAAGGTGATTATCTTCCTGCAACTCTAATGGGAGATCAGATGGGGCGTGCGTATCCTCCCCACTGTAGCATCAGTGGGCTTTCCTGCTCTGCACCGATCCAGTTACCTGGTAATGTGGCAGAAGGAGCCGATTACTGCTTTATTGGAGTTGATTGCTTAGGACTTGGTGATTAGAAAAGACTGGTAGGTCAGGCTCTGGTCAGCAGGCAGGTAGAGGCCCTGCTGGCCTCAATCCATTCCTAATAAGATTGGGAGATCCCTTCTGCCTCACCTCCTCCAAATTAGTGTGTCCCAGAAAAAAAGGTTATTGTGTTCTGAGGTCCCCCACATCTCACAACAAAGGGATTTCAGGGCTTGAGGAGAATCGAGCAACCTCCAATTAATAATGTAAGTGCAGTGCCCCAGGAGCTGTAGTTTGTAATGGAAACCATGATGGGCCTCTGCACACCCATCTCTGCACAATTCTTTCCTCCTCGTAAATGCCATCCTTGCCAGGTTTTCATTTTTCATCACTGCTCCTCACATAGTCCTCTAAATGAGAAGCATGGGCACAATGGAAAATCCTCCTTCAGGGTGGTCTGTGGCTCCCTGGGAGTTGGAGATCCCACCCCCTGGGCCTGGAGCTTCCCAGCTCCTTGACAGCCTTTTAGCCCAAGTTTCAAGTTGCTCAGGTCCTGAGGGGGGGACCCCAGCTCTCAGTGCAGGAGCAAGACAGCAGGGAGGACTTGGCATTGAGTTCCCTCCTCCCAGATGATCATGTTCCCACCATAAGGCACCAGCTGCTGGAGAGGAGACTGGAGGTGCTTTCTGTCTCTTCTTTCCCAAGATGGTGAGAAAGACAGCATCTCAGCCACCAACTCAGGTCTTTTCCTTCTAGAGATTCTGACCTTATTTTCTTTCTTTTTTTTTTTTTTATTTTTATTTTTTTTATTTTTCAGTACTGGAGATCGAACTCAACCTCACACCTGCCAGGAAGGTGCTTAAGCCACTGTGCCAAACTCCCGGCCCTAGTTTTTTGAGGCAGGGTCACACTATGTAGTTCAGGTGGACCTTGCTCACATTGTAGCCTAAGCCAGCCTCGAACTCACAACGCTCCTCCTATCTCAGCCTCCCGAGTGCTGGGATTAAAGGCTAGAGGCATGCGCCACCATGCCCGGCTTGACCTTATTTTCTTTAGGTTCTTTCAGAGCACACACTGGGAATGAGATGAGGAAGGCTGGCTACAGCAAAGCAGCCTGTCCTTTGCTTCTTGGGGTCCGCCAGATAGGGCGAGCAGCGCCCTCTGCCGGCCGAAAGGTCCCATCGCTGGGCGCCTGACCTCCCCTCCTGAGCTGGGCCTGCTCCCAGGAAGGATGGGTGCAGGGAGGTGTTTTCCAGGGCAAGCCTGAGACAGCAGGCTTCAGGATGTGCATTCCGGAACCCAGAGTGGCAAGAGTCAGGCCAGTTGGGATCTCAAAAGGGTACCTGTGCCCCCAGTGAGGGTAAACACTCCACAAAGGGAGTCAGGAGCTTTTCTCTGTGCCCACAGCTCTATTCCCCATAAGCCTTTAGAAGATGACATAGTAACAAATTTAAAGATTTAAGTGCCTTTTTTAGATGTTTATATCCAGGTGTAGCTCATGTATTAATCTAAATAATTCCAGGTTCCCTAAAAGTCTTAAACCTTCCCTCCTCGTTCAAGTCTAGCATATGACCTCCAGCTAACTCTCCAGGAATTGTGACCTGGTGGCTCTTGCTGCAGTTGGTCCCCAGGTCCATTACCTGTGCTTCCATAGTGCAGTAGATTCCAGCCGGGGCGCTGTGTGTGCATGTGGACATCAACAGGCTGTAGGCCTTAAGCTGAGTGCTCCTTGGGCCACAGGCTCACCACAGCCCAACAGCTCACCATGGCCGGGGTCCCTGGACACACACACTGTGTGAGAACTTTCATGTATTCTGCACTCATTCTAGAGCTTGTCTGTATGGCATTCACTTTTACTTGTTCAGATGTCAACATTCTCAAGTCATTTCTTGCATTTAGTTTTAATCAGAGATGAGTTTCCTGGTGAGGGTGAAACTCCTGTCCCAATGGAGTTGGAGATTGCTGAACCCTTACCCTGCTCAACCAGCCTCCACAGCTACAGGTCAGACTTTTTGTGCCATAGCAGGAAAGAGTCTTTAGAGAACCAGAAAAGCAAAAATCAATATGTTCCTATGATTTCTCCTCTAAATGTAGCAGGAATACAAGATACTATTTTTACACCTCTTAATTTGAAAGTTGCTTATTTGCTTTTATCCCATTTTTAGTCTCTTATTGAAACTAATACATAAAAGGCATATTTGGAAAACAAGTGCTTTTTAAATGCATGAATAGGGCTAGGGATATAGCACAGTGCCTGCCTGGCAACCACAAGGTCCTGAGTTTGATTCCCAGACCCTCCACCCACCCACACACATACAGTGTGAATATTCTAAAGACAGGAATGTCTCTGTAGCATGTGAAGACCCACACTTAATTTCCATTGTTGCCCAAATAAAACAACCAATTGGGGGAAATCATTAATTCTTTCTTCTCAGGTCCTCTGTCCTCAGTTATGGCTTTTAGCAAGTAAAATACTTGGATTCTTGCATTAACACTAGGAAACGTATTTTTTCACATTCAACAACCTTAACCCCCCAACAGGATTACTCTGCTTCATAGGCCAAGGAGAAGCATGGTTTCTCTTATGTGGGAAGATACAGATACTTAAATAAAAATACTCAAGATACAGATACTTAAATAAAAAGCAAAACAAAAGCTAAGTAGGAAGAAGGCCAAATGATTCACCAAATTATCTATTCTGTTGCTTCAAAAGTATTCTAAAATATGTATGCTAATTTGTTGCGTTTATACTATTTAGTTCATTGAAGAGAAAGTTTTGTGCTTTTGTTTCTTCTTTGTAAGAGACAGTCTTTTTGTTTATGACTTGTACTCTGAGTAACATTTTGGCCACTTTTTAAGATGATAACAGTGTATTAAGTATTGTTATTCTCTATTCTGTTATGAGATTTTTTTTCATAGAGGAGTGCTTTTTATATTTTCTGTATAAGTATTTATTTGTATTACTCAGAGCGTATTGCCGTGATTAAATGAGACATGTTTGTAAAGTGTTGAGCACAAAATAAATGATCAAAAATAAAATAAAGTTGCTCATTTTTCTTAAGCTGTGATGGCCTTGGGCCTGATGTATATGCTCTAATATTTTTTGTGATTCTGTTTTTCATAAGACTTACTATGGATGTTTCTTTGACTTCACAAACTATGTAACTTCCACAGGGTGTCCCTCCCTCTCTTACACACACACACACACACACACACACACCCTACATCTACCATGCCTGGAGATGAAACCCAAGGCCTTGTGTGTGCTGGCAAGTGCTCTGATATTAAGCTATACCCAACCCCCCAAGAGCCTTACTTTTAGTTCTTTTGAGTTTTTGGGGGGGTTTTTGTTTGTTTCTTTTTTTCAGAGTTTCTAAGAATTTTCTGGGAGAGTTAGATGGAAAGACCTTTTTTAAAAATCGTATCTGCAATTCTTTAGTCTCATCCAAATTCCTCAATACTGTGCAGGTAGAGAAATCTGGCCTAAAATATTGACTATATTTTTTAATATTCTGTATTAACCCAATTGAATGAGTTGTGGTTTGAAGTTTTGGTGTACTTTTATTTTTTATGTTTTCAGGATGATTGTAGTGGCTGATGTGGAGGTATGCTGTGGGAGACAGCATAAACAACACATTACCTTTTGAATACCAGGCTTCTGACTTCTGATGGAGACCTGGTCTCAGGTTGCTGGTGAAGGGCTGTGGGCTTGTGTAATCCCCCCTGAGCTGCCTGTGACTGGATGTCTGTGTCCTGGGTGACTGAGGTAGGGCTCCTGGGACAGGTTGAGGGGCATGTAACCGGGGTATGACTGGGTCGCCCTAGGGTTGGGCTGCTGGGCATCCCTGGGGAGAGATGAGCTGCCGAGTCTTGCTGGAGGTAGGCCAGCCTGTCCCTAGGAATCAGCTACCCTTTGAAGTTTATCTCAGGAAGGGCCCTGCTGGTTACCTTAGGGCCTGGGTCAGGTCCTGTAGAAAGGGAGACTTCTTGAACACCTTCTTATGCTGCTTGATACCTGAGCCATGTGTTCAACCTCCCTATATCTCCTGAAGTAGAAAAAGTGAACTTCTCTAACAAATGCAAAACTTCCTAACCAATGATCAAAGAGCAGTGGTGTTACATTTGGGTTTTGTCAGAGTCAGTCCAGGCACCTGTAACAGAAGTACCGTGGTCTAGGTGGTTTAAAGACAAGATGTTTGTTCCTCATAGTTCTGGAGCTTAGGGAGCCCAAAGTCAAAGTGCTAGCAGTAGGAGGTATGTAGTGAATTCCTGCTTCCTGGGCTGTGGATTTTACTGTGCTGCCTTCTCACCTGAGCGAGGTACTTTCATGAAAGTGGAACCTGGTGTCCCCTGCCACTGAGCCAACCTCTAAATATCATCACATTGGGAATTGGGCTTGAACATCCAAAAATTCAGTACATATTTAGAGACAGGCATAGTGTCATGCACGCATAATCTCAGCACTCTGCGGAGGCTGAGACAGAACAGTTACAAATACAAACCAATCCTGGGCAGATTTAACAACTTAGCAGGGACCCTGTCTCAAAAAATAAAAAGTACCAGGGATGTAGCCCAGGGTTCAATCCCCAGTACTGGGTGGGTGGGTGTGTGTATGACAATTTTCAGCTTGGAAGATTTTTCGGGAGATAGAAACATTCAGTACATAGTAATCATTTCAAAATTGACTCTGGTGAACTCATTTTCCATTCTACTCTTTTAACACAAGCTTCATTTCCTTCTTAAAGAGCAGCTATAATAATTCTGTTATTGATTGTGATAGTCCGGCAGACATTTAGCCAAAGGTGAGGCTGGTGTTTCCATTCTTTGTTATGTCCAAGGTTCTCTCCAGCTCGTTTGACTGTAAAGGGATCTGCTAGGTGCTTGGCTGTGAAGCTCCTGGAATGTCTTCTTTGGGGTGTTACAAGCACCTCTGTGGCTTTCTCTAGGATCAGATGAGGACTCAGGGTGTGGGAAGATGACTTTGGTGGGTTGGCAGTGTCACAGTGCTATAAAGGACCCTGAATCTTCACATACTCCTTCACTGAACCTCATTGTCCTGGCAGGATTCTTTTTACCTGTGCTTGCATGGATGCAGCTTCCTCACTGTGGCCCTGCTGGGTCTCCATACACTAACGAACCGTTTTAAGCTGGAGTGGCAGAGGTTCTGTAAGAGCCTGTCCTGCTCATGAGGTCCCAGGACGGGGGAAGATAGTACCCTGAGCTCCTGCTCCTGCTTGTACTGGTTCACCTCAACCTTGCATTTGTGTCCCCACTGCAAACAGTGAAAAATATTCTGGGGACTCTGGGGGCTCATGCAGAGGGCTTTGTCAGTATCTACTGAGCTACGATAAAATTGATTCATTAGACTATTGTAAAACTTAGTCTTTATTAACATAATATTTAAGTAGATTTCTTTAAAAGAATTGAAAGCTTTTATCATGTTTAACCAATTTTAGAAGAATTTTCATCTTCATTTCCATGGAAGACATGCACTTACTTTGTAAATCCCTCAGCTGCATAATTTTTATGAAGATGAGAACTAGAATAAAGAAACAAGATTTTAAAAAATTATTCAAGCCTTTAAAAATATGAATTGATGAGGGCTGGCTTTTTGTGCTTTACAGCCTTGCAGTGGCTTGGTCTGGGTAGGTGGTAGTGGTTGGTTATTTAGAAAAATTTGTCTGCTCAGTTTAGACTGTTGGACAAGGGGAATCTTCCCATTTCTTTTGCTGTTAATTCTGGATATTTTGTTTGATATCAGAGCATCTGGTGGTAAAATGTGTTGTTTTTCATTTTTATCCTCCCATTTGTTAAATCTCATGTTTCTCTTACATCTAAAGTGGCTTTCTTTTCTAAACATCTTTTTTGAAATATAATGGTCCCTTGCCCTTATCCATGAGTTATTTATTCTAAGACCCATGGTTGATGTCTAAAACTATGGACATTACCAAATCTTACTATATATGCTATGTTTTTTCCCCCTATATATACATGCATCTGATTAAAGTTTTACCTTTTCACTTATAGGAAGTACTTTATATCTTTTATTTGGCACAAATTAATAGTTACCACTATTTTTGTACTTTGGGGCTATCAGCTGTAATGTGGGTTAGTTGTGCACATCTATTTTAGTGCTATAAGAATTGATCTGATAACCAAGCAGCTAGTTCCTTAGTGACTGTGGGTGGGTAGCATATACAATGTGGACGCACTGAACAAGGTGATAAATTGCATCCTGCATGAGACAGTGCAAGAAAATACAGAATTTCATCACACTCCTCAGAGGAGTTAAACTCCTCAGTTTAATTCATAGTGAAACATGAATAGTTTATTTCTAGGGTTTTCATTTAATATTTGCGTGCCCTAGTTGACCACAAGTTAATGAAACCACGGAGAGCTCCCAATGCCTGAGAGATAGGAGAACTAGTATAAGTTGAATTTCTCAGCACCAGACATTTAGGTCACAATTCTTGCTTTAAGGGAATACAGTTTCAAGGACACTTTTGTGATCCTTGGTTGCAATTTGGCCAGAGATTTCCTGTATCTGAGGAGAAGGAGGTGTCTCTTCTTGTGAGGTTTGGCTTCGTCTGCCTTTCTTCCTCGTGGAAAGACCCAGCTCTCTCCTTGACCTTGAACTTAGTAAGCTTTTTTCTGGCTTCAGCCAGAGGTCAGCTGCTAGGACTGTCGTACAAAAGGAGGTTTTCTGGCTGAGCCCAGAAAAGGGCAGTGTTCTCACAGGCCCACTGTTTCCTTCCCACCACATTTCCACATACATTTCGTCTTCCTCATAACCACTCTAGGGCACAGTTAACACTGTCCCTGCTCTGCAAGTCTCCAGGATACATGTGTCAAGGTCAGTCTGCATGTGGGTTCTAGAACCCCATCCCAACCTACAACTCCACCGCTATAATGGTTTGAAAGTTCAGCAAACTTGGGATAATGGGACAGAGTCTACCTTTGCTTCCTTCTCCACCTTAATGTCTTTGTTAAACATTTTGGCTAGAAGGTGTCAAAAGATGATGACAAATCCCGTAGCTAACTGACTATGATTTATGATGGAGACTGGCTTAAAATATAAGGTTGAGGGTGGCTTTCATGACAAACACAGGAAGCCAGTGATATAAAGGAGCCCAAAGCCAGGGTGGCAAGTAGAGTGTTGGCATTATCAGTGGAGACACCAGCCAGGCCCCACAGTGCACAGCTCTGCTCTATGGACAGTCTGCCATTGCTGTTAGAAAGATGGCCACATTAATTAAGTCCTCATAAATAGCTTGTTTCTTAGGAGAGCATAGGAGGAAAAGGTCACATTTCATACCCCTTTTTCCCCCTCCACAAGAAATAATAAGCAAGAGGGAATGTAGCCTGTGGTTACTGGTCTGGGCCAGACCTAGCAACTGGTGGACCTGCAAGTCCACATTCACTGCCAACAAAACTGGGCCTGACACATGGGATTGGTAGATACCACAGCTGGGGGCTAAGAGGACTCCACAAAAGTACACCAGAAAAGCCAGACATAAAAGAGCTACTTCCTTTCTAAAATAGTAGAACATAGACATTTGCATAAGCTGATGGCTGATCTTGCCTTTGATTGCATGATCGAGATTCTACTTATCAATTTTTCAGGAAGCCATCTAATTATACAAATTAGAATTCAAAGGAAAGCAAAAAGAATGATTACACCTCACTGAGGGTAGGCGAGGAGGGTGTACAACTCATCTTGCCTCAGATCCTAATGCTGTCATTTTTCATCTCCACAGTACTTCACAAATATTAACTAATTAATTCTCTCATCCCGTGGATGAGGCAGCTAATGTGGAGTTCTGTTTTCATACCGTAGTTGATGAGGGGCTAGACTGTTATTTGAACATTAGCACTCCACCCTGAGCAAAGGAACATGGCAGAAGGCTTTAACTTCCTGGTGGAGTGTATATTCCTGTGGGTACACAGCTTGCTTTCGCAGGTCCCGACCCACTCCATCTCATCTCTTGTTTTCTAGAATTAGGATTCCTCTCTTGCAAGGTTGTCTTTCCCAGAGAACCCATCAACCAGAGCTCTACAAATGTGTCCATGTGATCATCTCAGTCAATGTAAGAGCACCCTCATCTCTTCTCTGACATCCTGTTCTTTCCAGGTTTTTCAGTACTGAGGCTTGAACACAGGGCCTTTTACTGGTGGAGCTATGTCTCCAACCCCTTTTTGAGACAGTATTTTGTCAAGTTGCCACGATGAGCTTCAATCTGCCTGCCTCACCCTCTCAAAGTACAAGGATTCCTGGATTGAGCCACCATGCCTGGTTTCATTCCAGGTTGTAGGGAACTTCCTTGGGTGTTGGCATTAATTATTAATGTAGTTAGAAATTGTGCTTTTTTTTCCTAGCTCTTTTTTTGAAAATCACATAATTATTGCCATAAATCTTTAGGATGCCTTCTCAGCCTCATTGCTGGGAAATTAGCCATTAACTATCAGGAACTCGCCTACCTTTTAATAGCCAGACCTGCAGTCTGACCCTTGATAAAGTAACTCCTAGCGTTTTGCATAATTGATAACCATACATCAGAATCCTCACTTTTAACCCTTGAGCCTCACTTTTGTCTCCTTTTCCTTTGTAGTTGCCTGATAACTAAGGGCAACTTTTTTGTGGGTGCTTTGTGGGTCTTATGGTTGGTCTTAGAATAGCAGTGGTTTGGTTGTATTTTTTGAAATAAAATACAGGAGACTAGAGAATGGCTCCCTAAACACTGTGTAGCCCTTAGTTGGAATTCTTCATGAGGCAACTGGTGGCGAGACTAGAATAACACAAGGACATTAGGTGCTGGTCTTGATCTGGGGCCTCAGGAGTACACTGATGGACTGCAAATGTGGATCAGACTCCCCCACATCCATTCGCCTGACCCCGTGTGAAAACAGACTGAGCAGCAGCTCCCCATGCCTCAGGCCACATTTGGCATTCCCTCGTGAGAGCCCCGCAGTGCAGATGGGCACTCCTCAAGAAACATCATGGGGGTCCTGGACAGGCTCGTTGATCATTCCTCAAAGCTGGGACTCAAATGCCAAGGCTCACAGGGCTGGGACAGTGCCCCTCCAAGGATCATTTGGAGCCCCCTCCTGCATTAGAGGAAGATTTAGGGAGACAGCACAGGTAAATTTTGCTGTCTATCCCCCATTTTCATGTCCTGGGGGTGATGGGCTTGTGTTGTGCCAAACTTTGCTTTTTGGCCCCTGCCATCCCCTCCTGGAAGGCAGTTTTGTGAGCCACCTGGTAGAAGGCATCACATAGCCACGTTGGGTGTCTGCATCTCAGTACAACTGTGTCTGGGTCCTGCCCCCCAGTGTTCCAAAAATCTTTACAAACCAGCTCCCACCCCGCCTCACCACTGTCACGCAGGTCACAGAAATAAAGGGCAGGTTCAGTTAGCTGTTGCTTGGTCTCTGGCTTTGGAGTGCAAATTATTACAGGTTGATCAGTAATTGGTGTGAAGTTTAAAACAAAAGATCCGTATACTTCTGTTTGCTGCCTCCAGAAATAACTGCAAAATGTGTTGTGTCCTTGTTTGCTACAAGATAGGAAGCAGGAGGTTGCTTCAGTGGACTTGGAGAAACCTCTTTATGGAAGAGAGCAGGCACTACATGGCCAGATGACAGGTCCCTTGTAGAAAGTGGCAGTCAAGTCCTAAGTGGCCTGCTGGCTTGTGTCCTAAAGGTCTCCAGAGAGTAAGGATTCTTTTCTCCTTGTTTCAGGGTTCATAGTGGCGTAATGCACGCAGACTCCTGCGAGTTCCCTTAAGTTCTTAGAGGACTGCCTTGCCTTTTGAATCAGAGAGTTGCAAAGTTCGATAAAGAATGGCCCTTGTGGATAAGCACAAAGTCAAGCGACAGCGATTGGACAGAATTTGTGAAGGTAAGAGCCAGCGTGGTTGGCGGTTTTTAATGAAAGACACATAGCCCCTTGGTCAGATCCTCGAGGACCTACTTGACTGAGTTAGCTGCGCCAGACCCCAATGCCAGGGCCCCAGAACCTCCATGCCAGAGCCCTGCCTTCCGTTCTAGCTCCTTTCCCCACTGCTGGGCACCTTCTGCACCTTGTGCTTGGCTGTGCAGGCAGTGGGCCTGGCCTTCACAGAGGACAGTCCTGGCTTCTCGGGTGGGAGCGGGTGTGGGGGCCAGTAGGAAAAGTGGGGAGGTTCGTAACTTTCCCATGTCGTCCATACACCTAAGATTGTTTTGCATATGAAAATACTGTATATTAGGACCAGCTTTTTCACTTCCTGAGGTTTATGGCGTTTATCTGTTTCAAATTAAGATACTTAGAACAATGAATTCCAAGTTATTCCTGAAGAGCCCAACATTGCCCCTTATGATGTGTTCAAGTCCCTAATACCTTTGAAAATGTCTGGAAGTATTTTATTCATGAAAGGAAAAATAAACATAATTAAAATCTAATGGAAACCTGGGGACAAAATTCTGAAATGTTGATTAAGCACCATCCTCTCCTAATTAGTGATGGCAAGAGACCCGGAGCCTGTGGCTACGGGCCGAGTGGGTCCTCCCAGCCCCAGATCAGTGGTCCTGGAGTTCATCTTGGCTCAAGGTGATCATCAGGCTTGCCTTGACTAGGGGTGGTTACTGGTGCCTTTCCTGCAGGCCTCATAGCAGAGGGGACTAAAGCAGGCTCAGCAGCCCGCAGCCCCCCTCATACTCACTGTAGCTGGCCTTCCTGCTCATGCACAGGAATATGCACCCCAGAGTCTTTCCTGCAGCCGCCCATATGGAATTGTTTGTCCTTTAGATAGATGTGGCTCAAGCCACACGGGGTGGGGGCATTGAGGGCATTCTGCTCCATACCCCTTGAGCGGTGCTCTAGGACTAAGGGGCACCCCCACATCCGTGGGATTCTGCTGTAATGTAAAGAACTTGGCACGTAAGGTTTTTTGTTGTTGTTTTAACTAAACATTCAAACTTTTCAAAAACATTAAAAACCTAAGAAAAGTTGATAGACTAGTACAGGAATACCAGTATTTCCCACAGCTATACTTTGCAGTGGATAACATTTGCTTTCTTTATGTCAAGGCACAGATATGCATCTGTATATGTGTGAGCACAGGATGTGAATGGGTGAATTTTTTTCCAGAGACATCTGAAAAATTTTGTAGATAGAGTGGTTTGCTGTTAGTGTATTTGGCATGTGTCTCCTTTTAGGACTTTGTTTTTTTACATAACTCTCATAGCGTGACTCTTGTTGGGAATCTAACTTCATTATAGTACTGTCTGATAAACAGCATGTTCACAATTCCCTCAGATGTCTGGTTTTAGCCATTTTGGTTTTTTACATCTGTTTGCTTATGTGAGAAACACTTAAGGGTCACGTGTTGGGTTTGGTTATTGTGTCTCTTGTATCTGAAGAGAGTCTAAAGTAATTCCCTGGCCTTTTAGCATTGATATAATTAAAGATTTGAGATCAATTGTTTTGTAGAATGTTTCACAATCTGAATTCACCTGATTGGGAGAGGGGTTTAAAATTGACTTAATGGGTTCAAGTGGATTCCTGTCTTCCACAACCTGTGGTGGATCATCTTTGTAAGGTTAGTATCAGGAGCGCATAGGACAGATTCTAGCCCTCCACCCAAATAGTCTCTCAACATATCACATCAGAGAAATGGGGTGAAGACCCATGACCTTTCCTCCCTCCTGCCATAGCTGGGTAAACCAGACTTAGGCAAAGATACTGTCTGTGCTCTCCAATCTTCTGTCTCACACATTGTTCCCGAACCTTCCATGTAGTTGTGCATTTGTGACATGGGGTTCGCAGCCAATTTTTTATGGCCAGAAGTCTACCATCATCATTTGCTGTGTGTGCTACTGTTCAGAAACAGTAGTATTCCAAATAAAAAGAAAAAAAAAAGCATTAACATTCATATTTTTAAAATTCCTTGATGAGAATCATCAGTGAGCCCATGATGAGTTACTCAGATATAGCTCTTAATCTACAAATTTCACTCCTCCTGCTTATAAGCTAATAGGTACCCTGTGACACCTCTACATCTGGACCCATAGGTGATGCCTATTTCTCAGGTGCTAGCAGCTGGCTACTGAATTTGTGCCCAGTTCTCAGGCTCTGTTTGGTCTTTTTCTTGTACCAGCT
Source organism: Dasyprocta punctata (assembly GCA_004363535.1). NCBI lineage: Eukaryota > Metazoa > Chordata > Mammalia > Rodentia > Dasyproctidae > Dasyprocta > Dasyprocta punctata. Next base: position 14,140 of record RJWM01006452.1, read on the forward strand.
CCATGGATTTTTCTATTTGTTCTGCCTGAAGGCTTTGCCTGCCTGCAGTACACACACACACACATCTTTGGATTCTCACCTCTCTCTGTTCTCTGAACTGAGCCATTCGTAGAATGTTAGCATGGATATCCAGAGATCTTCTGCAATTACTCTGCCCTTCCACATGTCCTGCTCTCCACCTCAACACTATCTGTGTTCCTCAGGAGTGTTTTGGTTTCATTTTTTAGGGATTAAAAGCATGAAGATATCCTGTGTTGTAGTTACTCTGTTTACCCTGGACTTCGAAGAACTTCTATTTCTACTATTGTTTTCTGGGAATGCTAACTCCTTCCAATCACCACCCACCTACCCCATTCTCCCACCACTACCTGTTGCTCCCATCACCAGCTGAGCTAGTTGGGCAAAATCATTACTGCACATGTACTCCCAAAATCCTTCCCTGCCTTTCAAAGCCTTTCCAGCCCCTTCATCAGTGAGATGTTCCATTCCCAGTCTTCATGGCACTCCTGGCTGTTGCCTCTGTGGCTTCAGAGTCTACACAAGGAAGGATGGCATAGAGCATCATTGCTCTGCATGCTCAGAATCTGTCTTTTCTGTCCTCTAAGGGACCATCTCTGCTCTGAGATGAGGACACTGCCAAAGTCTTTTGAGACTGTATCCAAATCTGATGAAACAATAGATAATCTTTTAACCTGACTTAAAAACCACATTTTAATTTTTGTGAAACAACCTTCCTATTTTGGTACTCATAAATAATTCCCTGCTTTTTTTTTGATCCCTACTACCAAACAGTCCTCATGTGCTCTTGTGTAAGAGTAATTATAGAGCAGCCTTTGATAACACAGACTAGTCAGAACCAGATTGCAGGCTTTTCCTTTTGATGTATAATTTAGATGCTAGCTTTCCTGTCTTTTTAGCTCACTGACATAATTGACACATTGCCTTTGTGGATTGGACAAGCCTGAAAGTTTTAATGCCTTATTGCATCATGCTAAAGCTAGTTTGGTATGCCCCAAATGTTTGCATAACCACAGCTTACCACCACTCAGCTTTTCAAAAGTAACCCAGAAATGCATTTTCTGCAGCCCTACCTTAGTAGATCTGTACTTCACCACACTGGCTTTGCTGATGGCTTTTCGTTAGATCATCTTTGTGTGTTAGATCAGTCACTACCATCCTTCTCTATGGCTGTTGAAAATTCAGTTCGAAGAAAGGTAGATGTTTCATTTTGTTGAAGTATCTTAGAAATATGGAATAATGGTCCTGAAGAGGATACCAGATTGATGACTGTACTGTGTAACTCATTCCTAAATAGTCATGATAATCATGATAAAAGGAGGGAAAAAGGATAATTCTTATATCCGCTTTGTCTCCAAGGAGGGCAAGAGAAGTCACAGAGAAAATGCTAAAGGGATGAGATAGAAGAAAACTTTCCCTCATTGGAAGCCCTCTTCTGCTCTTAGTGGGGCCAGCTTGCCACTGTGGAAGCTTGTGTCATGATGTTCCCCAAGACTGCGCATGGGCTGTAGGAGCATGTCTAAAGCACAGCTGAGCTTCGAGGTCACTGAGGGATCCGGAGTGGCAGAGGTGTGCAGGGCTGGCCGACACTTACTGCTGGGATGAGGCCAGTTTGTCTTTCCTTCCTTCTTGCTTGGCACATGGTCATCAGAAGCCAAATAGCAAGGTAGTTTTTTTTTTCCTCAGTTGGAGATTTGGGCCAGAATCAGTTTGTTTTATGTTTGTTTGTTTATTTGGATATTTTTGTTCTAGGTAGCTGTTTAATTTACCTCGCCTTTCCTTCTCTTTCTTTTTTTAATGTGTTGTGAAATTGCTACTTGTTTAGTTTTATAAAGCAATTTGTAGAGAAACAGTGTTGAAACCTGTTAGCACTATAGGGACACCAAGATCATTTCTAATAAACAGCTTTTAAAAGTTCCTAAAAGTAGATTTTAAAGAATAGAATTCATAATGTTGCTGTACCTTTTAATTACATGTTGGGATCAGGCAGTTATGCATACTTCCAGCAATTAAGTGATTAGCTGTAATTACATTAGCTGTGTAAATATCCTATAGTCAACTAGACATGGCTAAAAGCTCCATGATATAAATCAATATACTAAAACTGGTTCTTCTGGTGTAAAAGTAGGGAAATGGTGATAAACAGAAATGCAATTATTTACAAGGGTCAAAAATTTCACATTTTGCCTTATCTGGTCGAAGTTCTCAGATGAACTTGGAGCAGTGACCAGCCCCTCAACTGAGGTTCCCCAACTGTCACCCAGGGATTGGGGGTCATAGTATTGCGCATGCCCAATCAGGCCCTTACTTTCTGCACCTGAGTATTAGGTTTGGTGTTTGATTAATTCTCTGATGTTAATCATACGTCAGACACAAGCAGACACTTCTCTTTGCACTTGTCGGTTTCTTCATATTTACAACTTACCAGGTGCTATGGCTTCTTAGGTTTTGGTCTGGGGCTCAGTCAGGTGTGGTGGAGTTGGAGTCAGGCTGGGGCTGGGAGTTTATCATTTTCTTTTGTTTTCATCTTGGCTGCTGCTTTTGGCTCTTAACCCTCCACAGTGGTGAATCACACTGTCAGCCGCTGGTTTGCAGTACCTTCTTCCCATCACTGTGCTCAGACCTCTGTCAGGTGCCCTGAAGCCGCTTGCCTTGCCTTCCCTGCCTGCTTTTGTGTTTCTTTTTTGCTCCCAGCACCTTTGAGAACAGCGTCTGGTCCTTGTAGGAACAGAGCATCAGGGAAAGTTTCCTTGGCTGTAGTAAGTCTGTGGTAGCCACATCCCTGCAGACAGTGCCTCACAGATGCAAAGAATGTTCCACACCCTCACTAACCAGTATTTGGGGTGAACCAGAAACCCAGAATACCCACAGCTGTCAACTTTCTTGTCTCTCTTTCCTTTCTCAGAGGCTTGAAGTGTTAGGTGTACAATGAGACCTCTTGTCAATCAAATTTTATTAACTTCTCCGCTCTCATCAGATTTTACTAACATTTTTAGACCATTATCTTGATAAGTGAGTGAGGATTGCTAATAAAACTGATGTTTCCATCAGCAGAGGGGCCTCACAGTATCTTTCCAAGGTCTGTGCTTCCGTTCTACATCCAGCAAGAATGTGGCTAAGCACCCCAGAGCTGGGCTATGAAGTAGCTGGGAAGGAGCCGCATCCTGGATGTTGGTGACCACGTAGTACAGTAGGTTTCCACACTTCTTGTCCCTCTCTCCATGTTTCTCACTCATCGGAGGGGCTGGAGCATCCGTCAGTCTTGTTTCCTTATCCTCACTGGGAAATACGTGTGCTAAGGGAGTCCTTTTCCCATTGGCATCATGGAATGGGGGAGTTTGTTCTTCCAAGACTAATGAATGGGGTGAACATTTGACTTTCTGCATCCTAACAAAGGTGTTTGCAACCAGTCCTGACTACATGCCGCTGTTCTGTCACGTGCACATCAGGGCTAGAACCTTGCAAGTGGAGCTGCTTGGGCTTCCACATGGGTGTCATCTCCAGCAGCTAAGTGGTCCTGGGTAGGGCCTTCCTGGTAACTGCATACACGTCTCTGTCATTCAACTTCCTCAAGGGCAAGGACTATCTGTCCATTCCACCACTGAGTCCTCGGAACACAGAAAAGTGTCATGTTCAGCAAAGCATGTGAAGAGATATAGAAACTTTGTGTTGTGGAGGAACAGGTTCACATTGGAGGACTCTGTAAGAAAACTATGGCCTGTCTCTGCAACTGGATCCCCTGGATTGTTTTTATGTTTTTTCATCTGGAGAGGTTGCAGCTTTATTTAAAAGGGACACGGTGACAGAGGTTGGACTAATTACTGAGGAGGCTTCATGGTGGAGGATTGAGCTGGATCCTCATGGTTGGTGGGGATGATAAGAACATCGCAAACCAGACAGAAAAGAAGTTCTAGGATATTCTGAGCCCAGTACATAGCAAGGGCATAAAACAGTGGGGTGTGATGGGCTGAGATATGGCAGCAAGGGGTGGGGTCAGGTACCGGAGACAGAGAGAACTTGCAGGAAGAGTTCGTATTGGAGGTGCTGACTGTGAGGAGGGAAAACATCTTGTACCCGTGCTTTCAAGGAATTGAGAGCAGCCTTTCCAGGTGGGTGTTCCTCCAGTGATGGTGTCCACTCCTGCGCACTGTCCCATTCAAGATGGACTTTGAAACTAGGTGTTTTACCTCCTCAAAAGTGGAAATCAAATTTGAATTTTCATAACATTGTTCTTAGAAATTTTATAGTGTATTCAAGAAATGGGGTCTGAGTTGAATGTGCTGGTGGTACATGCTTGTAATCCTGGAAGGCTGAGGCAGCAGAATCACAAGTTTGAGCCCAGTGTGGGCAACTTAGTGACTTAGCGAGACCCTGTTTCAAAAAGTTAAAGGAGAGGGGTAGCTCAATCCCTAGTACTATGCAAAAAGAAAAAGAAATGGGGTCTGAAGCAATATGCAGAGTTGGTTTTCGCTGAACTTTGGTAATACTGAGTTACTGGACATCAGGAACTGTTGAAAGCACAGCTGATCTGGAAAGGGTTGATTGGTGCTGAAGCACCTGTCACTCTTTATTTTCTTTAGAGAGTGGCATTGGTGCACAGAATCTGTGCGTGAACGCCATCATGCAGCCAGGGCTGCTCCATGTCAGTTGGTTCCCTGATGTCTGCAATTCTTGTCATCATCTTTGTGCCTGTGTAATTTCCAGTGTTCACTGCCTTGAAACCCTGTCAGTCAGTCTGTGCTCATTTCACCTGTGCAGCTTGGGGTCTGCCTGCCTGCCTGCCTTTGAGTTAGATCAGCAAGCAAGTTACTTTCGTAGGGGCTGGAAGAGAAGAACACTGTTTTTGGAGATGGGAAATCTTTTTGAAAGAAAACTGTAAAATGCATAACAAAATCATTCAAGAAACTAATACAACCTTTGCACATTTGAAATGAGAAATAGGTCTTTTATAGACTTATTTTGGCCCTGTCTCTGACAAAAGACAGTGTGTAACCCACGAACCACAGCAGCATCCCTGGGGAGATGCTAGCTGGAGGGGGGGGTGGCTGTGGCCTTCCCCATAGGGAAGCCTCAGGGAAAGTTTTCACTTCTCGTGAGCCATGAGTTGAAGGAGGACCAGAAGGTGGAAGCCCAACCCATGCTGGTCCCCCTTAGGAAAGGCAGTTCCACCCAACAGTGCAATTCAGACTGGCTGCCTCCTGTGTGTGAGCTGTTCTTACAGAGGCTTTGAGACCAACCTGGCTGCAATTAGTTGTCCCTCCACAGAAGAGGGAACAATAAGCTGTTTGGGGGACAGGCAGTTGGACCAAGTGATCTTCTTAGTGGCCCAGCCTGTAGATTTGATTTGATTTGATGTGTGTGTGTGGCACCAGGAATCGAACTCACAACCTTGCACCTGCCAAACAGGCGCTTAAACCACTGAGCCAAACTCCTGGCCCTAGTTTTTTGAGGCAGGGTTGCACTATGTAGCTCAGGCCAGCCTTGTACTTGCATTGTGGCTGAAGCTGGCCTCGAACTCAAAACACTCCTCCTACCTCAGCCTCAGTGCTGGGATTAAAGGTGTGCACCACCACGCCTGACTGCCAGTAGATTTTCTGATTCCACCTGACATTGATTTTGTTTTATATGATTAAACTCACAGAAAAGTCCTTTCCCAATGGTCCCAGTCAGAGAAGGAACGCTTATCGAGTGATGCTTCTGGATGCGGGAGCCCTCTTCCCCATCCTTGTCTGTTCTCTGGGTTCTGGAACTGTTTGAATCCTTCTGGAACTCTGGTTCTCTGTAGCTGTCTGCACTTGTGTATTTTTGACTTAAGTTGCACAGGGAATTCCAGGTAAGTGTGGAGCCGACATCACTTGGGACCCTGAGGTGGCCGTTTCACGTTCAACTTTTTCTTGGATTTATTTTGTCTGCAGGAGATTTTTGTTGTCTTTCTTAATTTTTGGAACATAGATTTTTAACTTTAGACAATCATTGTATTTTTATTTTGTATAATTTTTCTATAGAGATAATTTTTGTAGGGTTCAAAAATTAAGTCCATGAAACTCTTTGCTATTTCAGAGACTGGTCCCATCTTACCTCTGTTAGTCAAGATCTGGTTTTTCAGGAAAACAGGCCTTTCTAAAAGACTGCAAATTGTTTCTTTTTCTTTTTCTTTTTTTTTTTTCAAGAGTGCCAGAGTGTTTGGAAAATTGCGAGTCCACGTCCAGGTGTTTCTGCCTAACAGAGGAAAACATCTGTCATAATATTTGGCAGATTGCAGAGCAGAGGCTGTGTGAGGTTGAGTGGCTTCCAAGCAGAACAGGCTGGAAGTTTATGGGAATGGAATCTGGGCCTCCTGGTTGTGCAGCAGAGATACAGCTCTATCCTGCAGCCTGTCTTCCCCGCCACCCTGCCCCTGAGATTGCCCCTGTGACTCCACTCACTGCAAAAACCCAGCTCAGAAACATTGCTGGTTGTCTTAGGAGCGCAGGGGTTAACAGTCTTCAGTGTGACCCTGCTTGGATTGGAGCACAGGGGCTTAGCACCGCACGGCAGTGAGCGTGGGTGAGTCACCAGGAGCCACCTGCTGCAGAAAGACACAGCACAGCGTCTGTTCCCAGGCTGCTCTGCTCTGAACTGATCCAGCTCTCTCTGAAGGGACCTCTCTGCTCCACAAGTTAAATCACTTGATGCTAACACAAGGAAGGGAAAGGCATGGGCAAGTGACTTAATACCAAACTGCTGGCCAGGCGCTGGCTGACTCTTGACATCTGAGTTCATTTCTGATATTTAAGAGACAGAGCTGGGAGTTTTTGGCGGGGGGCGGGGTTGCTAGTTATATGGAAACTGTCAGTAGTACTTTGTGTTAAAATGTTTCCCTTGTCCCACCTGAGAAGGGCGCAGCTGCCCCTGGTTTGGGGGGTCTTTGCCCAGCCCTTGCTTCTTTCTCAGTGCTGTCACTCACTTCCAGGTCCTGCAACAAGGTCCTCAGCCCTACATCCCCCAGCACCTGTAATGTGACATCACACCCACTCATGAAGTGCCATCTTGGCTTTAGTTAGACCAGCAGATGGCTAAAACGCCTTGTGCTGGGCTGGAAACATAGTGGACATGCCACAAATGCTGACAGTGTCGGCTCATTCTGAAGCCTTTGCTAAAGGATAAGTGTGTGTCATGACTGTGGCCGTCCATCCTGCCTGCCAGGTGTGTGGTCTGTCTGCAGTGGGAGGAGGGGCAGGAGCCCCAGTGAGGTCGAATCCCCAACCCCAGGATGCCTATAGAGCCCCTTTTTCCAAGAATGGAAGAGAGGAGCAGGCATGAGCTGCCCCCTGGGGGAACGTTACCTAGGTCGTGTTTTGTCTTAGCCTGAGGTTTCACAGTCATGCTGGAAGCCTCAGATGTGGAGGGGAGGACTCTGCCCACACCCTGACAGCAGCACATTGCTGCCCTGTACAGTGCAGAGTAGTGCAGCAGCCTTTTAGTTCCAGGCTTTGTAATGTTTTCCTGATCATTTCTGTTTTATGTAAATTTGTTCTATTCCCTGGTACTGGGGATTGAACCAGAAAGCACTGAGCTACATACCCAGTCCTTTTTATTTTTATTTTGAGACATTTGCCTCAAACTTGAGATCCTTCTGCCTCAGCCTGCTGAGCGTTGGATTTGCAGGTGTGCGCCACCACGCCCAGCTTTCCTGGCTCTTTCAGTGTATCCTCTCAGTAAACCCATCCCCGAGCTGTGCAAATACTGGTTTGCATGTGGCCAGCCCATACCCTCCACCTTCTTTACCCATTCCTCTCCCGTAGTTGTGAATATACCAGGAAGAAAATTACAGAAATTGGCACCAAAAAATTTAATTTATACATAAAAATCCAGTATTTTTCAGCATGACTTCTTTTTGGCCCACTTTTGTTTACCTTTTTAATGCACCCTAGGATGTGGGGAGATGGGGAGAGAATTTGGGTTTCCTTGCCACCTACCCCAGGTCATTTTCCCAGATAATTTGGGTCTTGTTTAGCATTACTGTCATGAATAGAGGTTATGGTGTTGGAGCAGGGCAGCTGCATGCTTTGGGGTCCCCTGGGCGGGGTCTCTCAGGCTCGTTGCTCACTGATCCATCACTGACCGTGGAAGTTCCAGCTTCTGGAGACCAGCACTCCTCGGGGCCCAGCAATGGCTTGGGCAGAGCTTGTCCAGAGTTTGAATATGGACCATTCAGGACACGGGGTAGGCGGGGTGAGATAGCGTGGCCTTAGTGTTCACCAAAAGGTCCTGGAAATGGAATTATACTCACTGCCACACCTCACGGTAAATCGTCAGTGTTTCTCACATTATAGCTAAAAATTTTTTTCTTTTTAAAATGACTAATATTTTTGTTTGAAGATTCTAGTTGAATCTTAAATTGAGAGTGATGTGGGTGAAGGCACGATATTCTTAGGTTTAATGTCTACAACTCTGTAGATGATCTCATTTTAAGATATTTAAATGTAGCCCGCCCGTGTGGCTCCCTGAGCAGCCCCTTTTGTTTCTGCTGCCTCCCCTGGCACTGGGATGAAGACGTGGGGCTTGCCTTTCGCACACCTTTCAGGAAGGTGACCTAGGGGTACAGCAGCTTCCCGACCTTGTCATCATGTCAGGGCTTTTCTTTTTCACTTGACCTCTGTTGTCATCTTAAAATGATAAATTCTGAGTTACGCATGTGCTAGGTTTTTACCCCCTGGCAGTACGAAAGCATCGGTACTTTACCAAGATCATAAGGTAAGGAATCTGGCTTTGAGCCACGTTGGCTCCGGAACCAGAGTTCCAGCATTGGCAGAGTGTCAGGCTGCAGTCCTGGCCCTCTGTGCGGCACACCTTGCTCTCTAGAATCAAACAGGAGACTTTCCTGCCCACCACATGTGGTTCGTTCTTAGCTGTCTGCAGTGGATTAACGCTTTATCAGGAAGAAGGATTAACACAGGACTGACGTCGAAGCAGTCTTGTTTTGCTGTCTGCCACTTTTTAAGCTACGCAACTAGGGGTGGGCAGAAGGAAAAGGGAGGTAATGCGTGTCCTAAAAGCACCCTGGCGAGGGGAGAGGAGACAGATCAGCTGGAGGTACAGTATGGGATAATTCCCAGCTGCAGGTTGGGAGGCCCGGATGGAGGAGGCAGCCGGCTTCATCAGTCTAACAAGATGTCACATGGAACAAAAGCTTTAGGGGTTTTATTTAGCTCTTAATCCGCATGCTGAGGGAGCTGAGGTCCATGTGAGCACCGCAGCTCAGCAAGAGGGACCAGCAGGACAACCTCCTTTCTGAGATGGAGCTGCATAAGACAGACCTCCGAACTACCTTTGGGGGAGTGAGGCAAAGTTACCGTGAGTCTGCTGTTTAGCCTACTAAGGTTTCGGAGGATTAATAATTTAGGCTGCACTTTGAAACAGAAACCCCCAGTTGGTTGTTCCTGGCGTCTCGGAAGGGTTCACATACAGCTAGGTCTGGTTTTGATGTATGTAATTGAAGATTTATGAAGAAAGCCTTCCTCTCCTGCCTCGCCTGCAGTCATTTGTTCTGCCGATGCCGGTTCCCAGCAGGCATATCAATATTGGCCGTTCGCAGAGCTGGGATGCTGCTGGCTGGTACGAGAGCCCTTGGGAGAATGTTGAGGCTCTGCCACCCCTGGGAAGGAGAAGCTCTCTGACCTATGGCTCGGCTGAGGGAACCTGGTGTGAGCTGCCAAACCACCCAGCACAGGACGCCACCCTGCCCGGGGCCCCCGAGCCCTATCTGTACCGGGAGGCCTTTTATAACTCACTGGCCGCAAGAAAGGGCTCTGCTCCTGACTTCACCTTCTACAACAGCAGACAGGCAGTGATGTCCGGTCGCAGCGCCCTCCTGCCACAGGATTACTACGGCGACCCATCCAGAGGCACAAGGGCACCCAAGGAGCCTCCCTACTATCGGGACCCAGGAGTAAGCCAGCCAGTGCCCAGCTATGGAGTACTTGGCAGCAGAGTGCCGTGGGAGCACATACAGGGCCAGCTCCCTGCCCTGCAGGACACCAGCCACCTGTACCAGGATCCTGGGGATAAAATGATTCCTCAGGGACCGCGGACAAAGGGCAGAGCCCCATCTCCTGGGCAGTATGGAAGGGAACTGCCTGATGCCAGGTTTGGGGCAGAGACAGCTGCCTACCCATCCAGTCAGGTATACAACAATGTTGGTGAGAGACCTGTCGATTCTAACCCTGCCAGACAGGTGGCCCCAACGTGCCTGGTTGTGGACCCCAGCTCAGCTGCTGCCTCTGAGAGCGGCATAGGAGTGACCCCAGGTTCCCTGAATCGAAGCTACGGGCCTCCCCGGGAAAATGTTCATTCTAAGATGACTTACGAAAATTATGAGGCTGACCTGCCTGTGTTCCAGGGACCTGGTGGCAAGAGGAGTGTGCTCCCAGAGTTCCTGGCACTGCTGCGGGCGGAGGGTATTGCAGAGGCCACTCTGGTAACCCTCATGCAGCAAGGCTTCGACTCCCCAGCTGCCCTGGCCACTCTGGAGGATACAGACATCAAATCTGTTGCTCCCAACCTCGGCCAGGCCCGAGTCCTGAGCCGCTTGGTCAGCAACTGCAGGACTGAGATGCAGCTTCGGAGACAGAATCGGGCAGGCCCTCTGCCCCGCACACGGTCCAGCAGTTTCAGCCATCGGAGTGAGCTGCTGCCCAGTGACTTGGCTTCTCTGGGTGCCACAGCTCTGCATCCCCAGCCTGCAGGGCCTCTACCGATGGCTTCCCCACAAGGTGGAGACCTGGCTCGCCGCCCTTCCAGTGCACCCTCCCAGCATCTCCTGGAGACAGCCACCTACTCTGCCCCTGGGGTCAGCCCTCAAGCCCCCCACCTCCCTTCCAACTCTGGCTATAGCTCTCCCACCCCTTGTGCCCTCACGGCGCGGCTGGGTCCTTCTTACCCTCAGCAAGCTGGGGTGGCCTTGTCAAACCCAGGCCCCAGGACAGCCTACTCCACCTCATACACGGTGCCCATGGAGCTGCTGAAGCGGGAACGCAGTGTGGTTGCCTCTCCACTGCTCAGCCCCCGTGGCAGCCCCCAGCTCCTGCGGAAGCCTGGAGTCTCTGTGGAACCATCTACCCTGCCACCAGTCAGCCAGAGCCTCCACACACCGCACTCAGCGTACCAGAAGGTGGCCCGGCGGACAGGGGCGCCCATCATCGTGTCTACCATGCTTGCACCAGAGCCAAGTAACACACCCTGCCCACCTGCTTTAGCTTGGGACCTTGGGGAGGACGTGATTGGGGAGAGTTGGGGAGGTTCGAGCATGGAATATTAAGTCCCCACTGGCCAACCTAGAAGCAAACAAACACATATGCACATGCCACACGTGTCGCACGTGCCTGCCACCGCCCCCCACCAAACTAGAAGCCACAGTGCTATGCCAGCCTCCAGGCTAGCCAGTGGGCACAAGTTGTCTTGGGTTCAACAGATTTATGTATCACGGTGACCCATGTTGGTTTGTAGATTCCCCCTTATAGTGCTGACCTGCAGTTGTTTCCTGGGGAGACTCAAGTCCTCCTAAACAGACCTTCAGCACGTGAGGCATAGAGATTCCTTAGGTCACTTTGGGTAGCTTTGGAGGAGGCAGGGGTGTTTGATCAAATACCTTCCCTAAATCACACATGGCTCATTTGCTGTTCGAAGTACTTCACTGTGCCGAGCATACCTCTGCAGGGCTGCAGGGCCTGCGTGCAGTATCAAAGGCAGGGATTAACCGCCATGGAGATAAAAATGTGTACATTGCCACACTTGTGTGTTAAACAAAGCAAGATGTTGGAATCCCTCAGAACTCCCTGATTCAAAAACAGATTTAAGCTCAGTTTGGAAAATGCAGTTGGGAATTCTGCTTACTTGTAGGAAAAGAATATGTTTCCAAGTTGCCAAAGGGAGATAGACGCTAGGTGGTTTCCTGCAAAGCATGAGCCAAAATGTGGTTGATTATATGTGTTTCCTTGGACATTGTGGTTAAACTTCTGGGTTGGCATCCTCTGAACAATTAGAATTTTTATTATAACTGTATGTGGTCTTCACTAAAAATTTAAAATATGTATCAATTTTCTTCCTTTACCTCCTCATCATAGTTGATAGAAGTAAATCCTTTTTCTTTATCTTTTTTTTTTTTTTTTGAATGACCAGTGTTATAGGGGGAGGTAGAAGGATAACAAATAAGATCTATCTTTTTGACGATATCCCTGAAACAACTGAGATTGTTGGGAGCCAGGTTTTCACAAATCCCTCAGATAAAGCCTTGCCTTTTCTCAGGGAGGGCGGAGCTGCGGGGAACTGTCCTGGCCTCTGTTGCTTCACAGAATCGCCCTTCAGATCAGCCCTTTATTTCTCCCCTGCCTGGATCTTTCTCTTCTTTGTTGCTCAAGATTCTTGTTTTGTCTCATGGATTTTTTTTTTAAGTGTGATCATATACTTTATTTGACTTTTTGAAATGGATGTGCAAGAGGAAGGCAATCAAATAATTTTTCTGAGGGACTGTGCCTTCTCTCACAGTCAAATACTCTTTCTTTGCAACCAACTAATTTGCATGGCGATGACATTTGTTGCTCCAGTAATTTCATCTGATAATGGCTGGGCTTGCAAAGCGGATCTGAAAACATATTCCTTAATTATGCGTTGCTAAGCAACGAGAGGGTTTGGTCATAATCACAGAAAGATTATCTCCTCATTGAAGTCGGGGAAAGGTTTTGCTGAAGGAGGACCTGCGAAATTGCCTTTTTTCTTTTTTTTTCTTTCTGTTTATTTTGCACTGCCTTCTAACAAAAACATTCACTGTTATTTGGGTATGGGGCAAGGGATATTATATAAGTTGTTTGGAGTGTGATTGTTAACACACTGTTTTGCAAACCCAAGGATATTGATTTTTATTTTATTTGCATGGCAGTGAGCCAAGGCTAAGGAAAGCTCCAGTCGGAAGTCTGCCAGCAAATAAATTTCCCTGTCAAACGATCTATCCCGTAGCAGCAGTTGTCATCCTCATTCCTTCCTGCACATTCCGTGTGGCATTATAACTGTACCGTCATGGCTAGGGTCGGGGGTGGCTTCCTCATAGGTTCTCAGCTGTGCGGTAGAGTTTGTTTTAGAATCTAGATAGATTTGGATTTGTTGCAGGCAGGGGGGTCTAGATGGTGGGTCTAGACACTGCTCCTGGCAGAGCTGCTAAGCCCCAGAGAGGGTAAAGATGCACTTGAGGAAATCGGCCAGACCTGAGGCCATGCTGGGCTGCTTACCTACCTCTGAGCCAGGAGATGCCAGTCTCAAAATCTTAATCCAGCAGTGTTGCTACTTTGGGGCTCAGCTGGCTTTTGTACAGCTTTGTTTCAGTTTTACCAAACTCCAGTGTTTCCACACAATTTGGAGGGATGAAAAATGCCAGCTCTCTTCCATACTTTTGGAGAGGTGGTATTAAAACTGCTTGAGGGAATTTTCATTTGTGTCCAGTTCTATTTTTTTCCACACTTTGGGTATTACAACATTTGCTTCATCTTGGTTGGTTTTGTGCATATAAGCAATGAGCTTCTATTCGCCCATGTCTTCCAGCCCTCTCCCTGGGCAGTTCAGAGCATCCTTGAAGGCGAGGCTGGCAGATGTGCAGGATTATTGGGCTTCTAGTGAGACCCACATGAGCAGCAGCACCTGCTGGGTCTGTCCTCACTCCCTCACTGACCTGGCCAACTGTGGCATGAGCCACAGAGCTTTTTGGCAGTAACCATCACGTGTTGTCACCTGTGGCCAAGCGTTTACTGCTGCCTGATTCCTCCATGTGCCTGTTGCCAAGGGGAGCATCATGTAAATGCCAGTGCTGCAACCAGGGTCATATTTTTGTTTTCCCAAAATACAGCAAAGCACAGAGCCTGCAACAGGCGCAGCTGAGGGACAGATGCCATGTTCAGTTTCCCATGTGAGAAATGGCAGTTCCCACCACCCACTGTCTCACTGGGATGTTTCCATTTTCTTCCAGCCTTTTTTTTTTTTTTAAACATGTAGCACTTTATTATTACTACAGTCATAAAGGGACAGGTCTTCTCAGGGCAGGGAGCAGGTCCTGACAGCAGGGAAGAGGCTCATACTTGCCATTGATGAGCAAGTTCTGCAGCACTGGGATGACTGAGTTCCCGTGCAGGAACATCTTGGAGATGCCGCAGCCTGGCTTGAACTTCTTCTTGCCATTGCTGCTCTTGGGAACCTCAGTCCACATCTCCTTCACATTCTCCAGCACCATGCTGCAGTGCCTGTCAAAGGCCTTCACCCATCCTAGGAGTTTTATGTTGTTGCAGCAGTTGATGAGCACCTGGGTGTTGTTCTTGACTGACTGGGTCAGCAGAGAGCAGACCTGTGTTAATTCCTCCTCCTGCTTTTTGCAGCTCCTCTGGGGTCATCTCACTCTTGGGCTTGTTGAGTAGGCTCATGGTGGCAGCTGCAACCTCTGGTTACCCTTGTTAGCCATTTTTCTTGATGCAGCTGGATTGATGGCACACCCATGAGCCCCCATCTAGTTGCTAGGGTCGCTGCCAGTGTCTCTTTAGACTGGAGGAGTCACTTGGCTCTTTATGTAGGGACTGTGGTGCGTGCGGGGGCTGATAGTAGTGACGGTAATCTCTTAGGGTCAGTGTTGGTCACTTGCATGTTTGTCAGGCCATAAAATCAAGGCAGTGGATTCCAGCACCATGGATGTGAACACCTGGTCTAGCAGGAGAAATTCTCCCTAGTAGAAAACTTTAGTCCCATCAGGAGACTAAATGAGAAGAAGGGTTACTTCCATTAGATCTAAAGTCCCCCCAATTTTACCCGCCCCACTCATAGTGATTGTTCCAATGGCCTTTGTTGTCTTTGAGGCACCCTTTGCACACTGAGATATGTGCTGGGGCAGACATTCAGCAGGGACAGAAGGCTCACTGTTCTGGAGGGTCAAGATCCCCAGACTCGAGGGATCCTAGAGGTGGCGATTTCATTGTGTAACAAGGACCAGGATAGTGACAGCCATGGGGCGAGTGTGTCGAGTTTTCTGTGCTTTCTTTTCCAAAGCTGTCAAAGGAGGGAGAGACTAAACTTGTCTCACAGGCTTGTAGAAGTAGAGATCAGAGGCAAAATAAATAACTCAAGGGTGAGGTCATTAGACCTGCTTTGCCTTGGCTAGGGCTGGGCCTGTTTTCAAAATTGTGCTTTTATCACTGACATTGTTTCTTGGACATTTGGCCACAGAGTAAGGCTAGACTCCTTATAGTGGCCTCCTGATCCTTGGATCACACATTCATGGAGAACACAGGCTGAACCCATCCCAGATTGCAGGACAGCGGCCAGGCCAGGCTCCCTGGAGCAGACCCTGCTACTGTCCTCCTTAAACAGAAGGGCTGCTCTGCTAGGCCTAAGTCTTGTTAAACCATAAGAGCCAGCACTCTCAAAGGCCATGGCATAAGGATCACAAGTTCAAGGCCGGCCTAGGTCAGATCCTATCTCAATGGGTGGGAAGCAGTACCAAAAAAGCAAGGGATAATTCTCAGTGGCACAGTGCCTACCCAGCAAGTGCAAGGTCCTGAGTTCAATTCCTGGTACAAAAGAGAGCTAGGACCTAGTACCTTTAAAAAAAAAAAAAAAAAGGCATTTAATGAGCCCTTTACAAACATGGGTTTCTGGGGATCTCTATAAATTCCACTCACCCATCTCATGCCACCCCGATGGCATAGACCCCTTTGCAGTGACGTGTCTGTGATTGCAGTAGAAGTCATGTGCCCCTGTGGGAGGCCTTCACAGGTGAAAAGATCATATGTCTTCTGCCTCACATGGTACAGGGTACAGCAGGTGGGTAATGGGTTCAGTTCTTGCTGTGCTTTTTCCTGATTTTTTAAAGGAATTGACCTGTGTTTTCACAGGAGTAGCCAAGATTGCTGCCAGGGAACTGACCACCTCTGCCAGCATTCCTAACACCAGACCCACTAAAGGTAACTGGCATGAACCCGCTCTGCCTGCTGTAGAGGACCCCACATACAGGCTTAACCATCTGCCCGGCAGGACCAGCCCATAGAGGTGGCTGTGGTTGCTAAATAACAGATTTATATTGTAATGCTTCTCCTTTACCCTACTGGACTACAGGGATTATTGTCTCCCAAAAACCTTTAAAAGCAGCC
Organism: Dasyprocta punctata; assembly: GCA_004363535.1. NCBI lineage: Eukaryota > Metazoa > Chordata > Mammalia > Rodentia > Dasyproctidae > Dasyprocta > Dasyprocta punctata. The sequence goes on from RJWM01006452.1 coordinate 30,315, forward strand.
ACAGTCTTGCCCAAAGTGTAGGTCAGATTTCCCTGGTGGACTTGCAAAGTCAGGCCCACATCCCTGAGCAGAGCCATCTCCCTCCCCAAGGTTCTTAGGAGACAGAAAAGGAAGGCCAGCACACCCCATACCACATGGCCTTCTGGGTTCCTTTCAGATGGAATTCTTGTGTCCTTTGTCTACACAACGGCTGTGTGGGCTCACTGTGCGGGATCGGCCTGGAGGCTTCAGGGTCTTCTGTGGGTCACTGACCCTGAAGTTCCTAACCTCACTGGCTTTTGGTGTAAGGTACAGTTTGCAAATGTTTTCTCTGTTTCCATGGTTGTCTTTTTTACTTTCTTGATAGTGTCTTTGAAGCATGAAAGTTTTCATAAAGGTCGTATTTATTTATTTTGATTGCTACTCTTTTGATATAGCATCTAAGAAACTATTGCTTAATCCAAGGTTCTAAAGAATGACCTCTATGTCTTGCGCTAAGAGTTCCGTGGCTGAGTTCTACTATTGACATCTTTGATCTACATCATGTTGAGCTCTGCAGATGGCACATGATCTAGTTCCACCCTCTTGCACCAGGCCGTCTAATCCCAGCACCACTGCTTTGCTTTTTGAGAGCTGAGTGCTAGGTGAGGTGAGCCAGGCTGGCCCCCAACTACAACCTGATGCTAGAATTTTACCTTTGGCAACAGACTTTCTATGAAAGAGAGATGGACTTTCTAAGTGAGAAAGCCAACATGTATTAACAGGGAAGTTTTTCAGGTGTTTGAAACCATTTTCTTCTCCCCAAGAGCGTATGAGGCAGAATTATAAAGCTTTTTCACAGATTTCTTGCTGTTGTGTAAGAGATTATTTTGTAAGTTCGTAAGAGAGAAAGAAACACTGCTTATAATATACCCCTTCTTAGCCTGCGTTGGCCAAGTGGAGCCTAAGGAAATTAAACACCTCACTGTGCCTGTACGACCACCACCACCAGCTGCTTCACACACAGTGTTTCAGAGTTGTTTCCTACATACAGGAAAAACCTGCACTCCATTCTGTTAGCTTTCCTCACTGGCGCCCCACAGTTGTGATCAGCCAGAGCAGAATAGAGCAGCTAGCGGAGACATGTTCATCATATTGCAAGAGAAAGGATTGAAAGCCACCAAGCCGCTCCCATAGAGGTGCTGGGCAGCTTGGAGCAGAGAATATGATGCCAGAAAGAGGTACCCTGTGTAAAAGAGCTGAAAGAGCTGTGTGGGGAAGAATCCTTTTCCAAGTTCATAGAGAGAAATCTCTGGGCCTAGCTGTGACAGGGAGAGGGCCTCATAATCCTTGACTGATAGGAGCACAGCAGGGCTGCTGGGCTGGGCAGCACCTGGTCCCAGCTTGCTCTTTTCCGGGAGCTGGGGCACGTGATCCAGCCTTGACAGATTTTAGGGCCTGATAGTAGTAGTACACAATTGGCCATTTTCCCTTTTAAAATCTGTGACTCAGAGAGATTAGCCCCCTCTGTTCTAGATAACATAGCAGGGTTAGGACTTCAAGCCAGGGTGTCTCACTCACTGTACACCTGTGCCTATTGGCTGGGCCATGGTGAACCATGTTTTGGGACAACAGGGAAAGTCAGTCATGGTACAAGATGGGGCAAATGCCCCAGCTTCTCAGCAAGAGTCCTGAGGTGCCATGGGACTCCTGTGACATTGTCCCCAGGGCATACATGCTCCGGGGGCCCCTACTGGATGCTTGACTGTCCCCAGCTGGTGTCCCCAGGGCCATACTTGGACCTGACTCATCTGTCTTAAACAGATGAGAGATTTAATGCTTCCAGTGATGAGCAGGCAGCATTCTCCTTACAATTAAATGCAATGTAAGATGCCCTTCGGGCCTCAGAGGATCTGAATGTAACTATCAGGAGCGACTGTAGCCAGGCGTGGTGGCACACACCTTTAATCTCAGCACTTGGGAGACTGAGGTAGTAAGATCATTGTGAGTTCGAGACCAGCTTGGGCTACAAAATGAGTTCGTGGCCTGCCTGAACTGCATAGTGAGACCCTGTCTCAAAAAGTAGGGCCGGGGATTTAGCTCAGTGGCATAAGCGCCTGCCTGGCAGGTGCAAGGCTGTGAGTTCAATCCCTGGTACCAAAAAAATAAATAAATAAAAGAGTGGCTGTAATACTTCGAAGGACAAAACTTAACAGATGGAGAAATAAGTTGAGATAGCAGGGCCAGAATGTAGAGCATTCCCAGCAGAACTATGTGTAATGACAGGTAGAAATTTTGTAAGCTACCTAGTACCAAAAGTAAGGTAGAAAGCACACAATGTTCATGTTCTGCCTGGCAGGTGCAAGGCTGTGAGTTCAATCTCTGGTACCAAAAAAAATAAAATGTTCATGTTCTGTATGAAATAGGAGCAACAAACCTGTTGCTAAGAAGAAACCTTTTCTGAGTGATCACAGTTGACTGCCAGAGTGTCAGCCCTGGGTTTGCAATTTGCTTTCTTAATCCTATCCTGCATCTTCCCAATTAGGGCCTCAGCTGACTGACAGCATGTCATTTTCTAATTTTTGTTAGGGCCTCATTCTAATGGAAGCTGCTAGGCTCTCTGCAGTTTGGGGCTGGATAGGGCAAGGCTGCTGCGGTGGCCTGGTGCCTGCTCGCGGCTGGCTCTTCTCAAGGGAGTGCTGATGGGAGGGGAGCTCTGTCTGCCTGGAAAGTTGAAGGTTGTGGCCAGCTGCCATGCCCTGGCCATCGGTACTGCTCTGCCCCAGTCTCTGAACCCAGCAGCCTTCCCCTCCGGGGACTTTTCTGTTAGGTGCTTTTGTGTATAAAGGAATCAGTTGACTCAGTGATGGATTCTAGTGTTTTCCTGTAAACTGGGCTTTGAGCCTGGAACACTTTAGAAGTCATCAGGTTTTAAGGAAAATAACAGAGGGAAGGATCAGGAAGGAGATGTCTGACCAGCTGCTGTGCTCTGGAAAGTTGGCTTCTCAGGGCCCAGGGCACTGCTTTTGGTCTCTGGCCAGATAGCCTGCTAGATAGTGAGCCTGTGGAAAGGGTCCTAAAGAATCACCTTTTTTAGATTTGAGGACCACATGAAAGCCTGAGTGGGCTGCAAGCACGCGGCCTCTTCACTTTCACGTCCTGGACCTGGTAGGTGCTGGAGCTAAAGCAGGATGGCGATACTGTTTTTATGTGTGCTTGGCCCTGGTGATTAGTGAGAAAAGAGCTCTTCGGGGCCCGTTCGAGAGTAATGCGCTTTCTTTAAGAACACTTGTGTATCAGTCCACCTGATTTCAGGGGACATGCCAACAACTGAGACAGGACCCCAAAGGGCCCATGGCACCAGGCATGCACAGGCAGCCATGCTCTCCAAACAGAGGCAGGTCTATGGGTGTGTGTTGGACCCTAGGCCACTGTAAGGAGTGACCGTGTCCAGCTTATGGAATATTGAATACACATGTACAGTTGCGAGCACACACAGTGTGTGTCATTAATGGGCAAATGTTGCTCATTGACAATCACCTGTATCTCCTTCGACTAGATTTGTCCCAGGGAGACGCCACCTGATATCACTCGTGCCTCTGTCCAGTAGGAGAATTTGTTGAGCTGCACTAGTCCAGTGTGACGTGGCTGTTCAGGAGTGGGTGACAGTTTTGGGCTTTCTCCTGCACTGCAACGAACCCTGAGGCTACATGCGAAGCCTTTGAAGCCAAATAGGCTTGGAGTTGAGTCCTAATTCTGTCAATCACTGGCACTGTGACTTTGGGCAGATTCAACTTAACTTCTCAGTCTCAATTTTCTTGGTGGAAAAGCACTCTGGGTTTAAATGGGTAAGTGCAGGAGAAGAAGTGCCCAAGATAGCCCTTCCGAGTAGACAGGACTACTAGGACTGGCTTTATTTCGCACTCGGCACCACATGTCCAGTAAAGAGGCTGGCTATTTACCTTCCCTGAATTTCTTGGAGCTCGATTTCATAGGCATTTTTGGCTTTTGGATTCATAGATGATTTTATTGATTCAATAAAACGGTACAAACCAAGCACAGAGAAGTGACCAGCAACAGTGGTACCAGACACGGGGCTTTTACAACTTTAGACTAATCCCGGGTATTTTGCCACCTGCCCTGTGCATCACTGGAAGTGTGCTCTGTATTTCATTACTGTGACACAGACTGTCCCCAGCCCAGTGGCGTATGCTTGGGAGGAAGGAGACTTCAGACAGCCGCTGTAAATGTGCAGCTGAGGCTGAGCAGAGGGTGGGTGTACTTGGTAGTCTTCCCAACAGGCTTTAGATCAGCTCACAGGCGTTTCTGCCCCGTCCCCACCCCACCCCCTCAGCTCACAACTTTTAAGAGCTCTTGAATTTAGGCTCTCATGGTTCAAGGGCTATGGACTCATATGAGCTCCTTATGTGAACAGCTGCTAGACCTGGGGAGATCAACTCAAGGGTGCCCACTGGTGACCTCACAGCAGACAGAGGAGGCCAAGTAAGCACCACAGAGCAGTGATTTAGTAGGACCAGCCAACCCTGGCACTGTGCTCCGTGGCATGGTAGAATCTTTGCTCAAAAAGTGAATTCACTGAGATCCTCGCAGCTGGTCTCCAGCAAGTATCTTTTTGTGTTTGAGGTTCATGCTTTTGTAGGCTTTGTTTTGACCAAAGTCCCGAAGTTCATCTCTTCAACAGAGGCTTGGAATTGCAGCCACATAGAAGAAGTACATGTGGGAGGCACAGGCAGTGGGAGTTGGAATCTGTGGTTTGGCAGGTGACTTTCAGGGCTTGGTGGCCACAGGAGACCAAGCAGTCTTGCAGGAGCCCATCAGAGCTGTTCACAGGGAAAAAGACTCAGCGTGTACCTTCTTGCCAGAAGGCACTTGACAGGTCCTCAGCCTGTGCACAAGGTCTTGACCACCTACCCCTCCAGAGCTCTGAGCCTCACCTAGGTCCTTTTAGTATAGGGAGCAGCAAAATTGCTGAGGGAAAGGACTTAGGTAGAGGAAAGGTGTCCTGGGCCTTGTCCAGCAGTGTGCAACACAGCTGAGCCACTCTTGTGAAGGAGGCAGGTGCAAACCAAAAGGCCTGCTATGGAGTTGAGTCATATTCTATTCGTGTCTTGTCCCTGGATCCCCACCCTTCTCAGCAGATTGGAGGTAAGGCCTAGAGTGTTTAGGGGGGTCATGGACCTTTCCCTGGGGTGCCCCACTTCACACTGGGTACACACTGTTTCTGTGATGTGCGAACATTGACTTTCATGCTCCTTTATCTATTACAAGGGGACTTGGCTCACTCTGGCATGGCACTCAGATTTCAGCTAGCCTTGTGGGGTGGCTCTTGAGCGTTAAATCATTGAGTCCACAAAGGCTCAGATGTCCAGGGTCCTAGTTTAAGAAAGAACTTTGGGATTAATTAGTGATGTCTTCTATCAGTGCAGAAATAGTAAAGTGGTCTTAGTGCTTGCTTTGCATGGTAAGAAGCTTCCACAGGCAAGGGGAACCCTTGGAGGCATCAAATGGCCTTAAAGGAAGAGGGAAGTAGCTATTCAGACTTTCTGCTCCTGGGGAGCAAATATTTGTTACCAGTCTCCGTAAAGCAAACCATGCTAAGCCTACATCCCAGACTACCCCAGAGGCTTTGCAAGGTGTGGGTATGGTTCTGGGAAAGCTTCCTGGAAACTTCAGAGATAACACATTTGGCAGATAAAAAGGCAGGCGACCATATGGAAACAAACCAGACTTCCAGGGGCTGTGGCGTTTTTTGTCTTCAGATAGTGCCACACTTAGCCATTCTATGCTATTCCGAATCACTGCCTTGAAGCTGCTCCTGTGTTCCCTGTGAGAGACAGACCTACGGGTTGCCTTAGCCCACCCTCCATACAGCTGCTGTGGGCTCGGGCGCCATCTTTGCTCACTACCAGAATCTTCGCTATTTACATCTCAAGTATGATGGTTTAGAACATTTATCTACACTGTGGATAGATATTAGAGAAAGAAGGGCGGTGCCTCTTACTTTGACAAGATGAGCCATGCATGGATCCGTAGCCCACACGTGCAGCCCTGCGTGCCGGGCCGGAGTCATGCCAGCTCTCAGGTGCAGCCCCTTGTTGGTGCCTGATCCCATTCTTGACCTTCAGGTCTGCCTCCAAATACACCTTCATCAGACTCAACTGTGGTCTGAGTCTGGCCTAGAAATTGAGACCTTATGCCTGATCAAGGAAGGTTGAGTCACTAGATTGCAGGAAGTGGCCATTTTGTTAAGGAATAGTCCACGTTTAGTGGCAGCTTTTCTTAGTGTGGTGGGAAGACATAATCAGGCCTCTTAAGGGTCTGTGCAATATAATGAGAGCTACCCTAGAGATGGAAGGGTCCAGATTCATGAGACTGTTGCCTCTCTACTGTGATCAGTGGTCCCTGAGGCTGGAGTCGCACCTCCCCGGCCACCTCAGAGGACTGAGCTGGTAAAGCATTGACTTGAGTTTGCCTTCTCGCCGGATATGCAGTGCTCTGCGAGCTGTCCCAGTGCCACCTGCAAGGCCCCATACTCTGGTCTAACCCAGTCCCAAACCCTAACTGCCTCCCTTGGGATCTGTGAACCCTTTTTACTTGGCCTTGCCTGGATGACTGGTCACTGTGTACCAACTGCCAGCAACTTAGCCTGATATTATCTTCTGTTTTCCTCTGACTTTCTCTGATTTCACATTATTTACGAGCAGCTTCAGCTGTAAGCAGTCTTAGGCCAGGGACAGACAGCAGGCTGGCCTCAAGCTGTGGCGCTGTGCCTCCCCAACACAGGAGCACAGCCCCCATCATGTAGGGACGAGCCTGGAACCAGCCAGTAATTGATACCAGGGGAGCTGGCTGCACTTTCTGCCCTGAAAAGCTAATCCTGGGCAAGCTCTAGGCAGTAAGTCCAGTCGAAGCCGGAATGGGCCCGAAACAGACAAGGTGAGGCAATCAGCAGAAAAGGTGACTAGTGTTGTGCAGAGAAGCACTGGGCACTCTGCCCCTTGGTGCATGTTTCTCCACAACTGAGGCACACTGCAGTGTGCAGCCATCCCAGTGCAATCTGGAAACAGGAATGATGTCACCAAGTCCTTGTCAGTCTTTGTGCATGGAAAAGCCTTTAGCATTGTCTACTAATTGGGAGCCATAGCTTTTTGTCCTGAACATTAGTTTTTAGGGAATACTCACTACACATTGTGCCCTGGGCTTTCTTTCCCCAAACCCCCCTCTTTGTGGAGAACACATCCTGAATACACACCCCACTTCCCAGAGCCCATCTTAATATACATGAACCTTGCTCTATAATGTGTCCATCACAGTCCTATGGTAAAAATGGTGTCGTGTGTCAGAAGTGGTGAAGGTGTGTGAGGGAAGGTGGGAGCTCTTTCCTCTGTAACTCCATCAAGACCCTCTATCCCAGCCCCTGGCAAAACTGGGGACAGCAGCTAGGGAGGACAAAATCTAACTGGATTCGGGAGTGTGAGTACAGATTCCTTCTGGGGCAGTGTCCCTACACGCTTCCTCCCTGCTCTGCTGGGAGTCTCCTGTGGCCCCCTTAGAACATGGTCCTCACGGCACCTGGGTGCCAAGCCCTGTGTACAGGACACAGAGGAGTCTCACCCACTCCCACCCATTCCACTGTCTCCACTCGGCATCCTTCTCCAGGCCAGAGGTCTCTGTAGCGGGGAACCCAAGGGTCTTGTGGGCCAGCATCGTCTGAGGGGACAACAAAAGGTGGGTTTCACCTAAGAGAAAAGCGACCAAAGTCCAGGAATAAGCTGATCTTGATCGCTAGGCAACCTGGAGTTTGTTTCCCTGGTAACAGATTCATGCCCTGATGCTATGGATGGACGTCTTGTGACAGTGGCTCTCAGCCCTTCCATATGCATCAGATGGCTCCAGAGTCCTGCCTTGTGCCTGGCGTTGTTCTCCTATGCGGTTACTTCTTTATTAGGCTCCCGAGTTTCTTGTAGTAATGCACCGCTTGAAGAAGTGACCTGCCTACACCCTTGGAAGCCAGTGTTCCCCACCCTGCAGGTCCGCTTGGTTTGGGGCTGCCAGTCCCTGAACCCAGATCCCTTTTAGCAGTTAGCCTCTTCACAGCTTTCTTAGAAAAGGAGCCTATACCTCAGCTTCCTTATCTGCTGTGGGAACAGTACCACTCTAGCCAGTACCTCTGGGTGAGATTACTGTTTTCTTGCTTCCCTGGCTATGTGATCTGGGGATAGAGGAGGTTCTCTAAGGGTCTGGTCTCAAGATATCAGACCTTTGGCCCCTGAGGGAACCTTCTCCCTATCATTATGCCCCAGCCTCCCCTCTGCCTACCAAGAATGGAGAGGAGCAGAGAGAGCAATTTGTGGCCTTATGGGACCATCCTGTTCATGTGTGTGCCTGCCCTCCAGCAAACCACAGCCTTGCTACCTGCTCCTTGCCTGGGGGTCAGGCCGCTGCTCTGCTTTTCTCCTGGGGCATTTGATTCTTCCAGACACCCTGCTTTGGGCGGTTAGGGTCTTGGGGAGGCAGTAAGTGTGGACACACACAGAACTTCTGTGTGAACCTCAGGGGTCTGGCTGCAGCTCATAGACTACTACAGACTTTGATTCCCACTGAGCCTCAGCTGCTTTTTGGAGGCCAAGACAGAAGCTTTTTCTTTGCTTTGGGTTCTGCAACTGTGGCTTAGACAGCAGCCTGGGCCCACTGTGCAGTGATGGTGAGGGTGCCAGGGCGGTCAGGGGATGAATACAGCTTTGGGCAAGAGCGTCCGCCTTCCGCCACTGTGGCTCACTGCCTGTGGAGCCCAGAGGGTGCACAGGTCCCAAGCCCTCACCACAGAGCCATTTCTGAGACTGCTGAGAGCTCCTTTAGGCTGGGCACAGTGTGCCTGGACACGGGGCTTCTGCTTTGTGAGTGGTGCCTGTGCCACTGTCGTGCTCACACAAAAACCATGTGGTCCTGTAAAGAGCCCACATAGTCACTGTGGGAGAAGACAAAGGAGACTGTGGTGGGAAGGGGACCATGGTGAGCTGGGCCAGCCTAACCCTCAGGAAGGAATGGGGAAATTCCTGGCAGCGGCTCTGGCCAGAAATGTCTTAACATAGATCTGGACATCTGAAAGGTCCTAATGCCCCAAAAGCCGTTTTGTGCAGAAGTTGGAACCAGCAGGTGGTTCTTGCATGTCCAGCATGGGGGTCAGGATGACTCCATGTCAAGGCAGAGGGTCAAGAGTGGTCTGCAGAGTCCAAGATGTCCTGCGTAGTGCGAATTTGAAGGAATGATTTGTCAGGATAATAGGTTGCTTCACCATTGCAGTGGCTGTCGGGACCTACGGGGTTTCCTGCACAGAGTAGCCAAGGAGGCCCGAGCTGAGCGGTAGCCCGAGGGCCTTGAGGGGATGTCTGTCCTGCTCATGCACCTGGGGCCAGGGCCGCACTGGCAGAGAATGGGTGAAGGCCTTCGCACCGCTCTGTTAAAGCTCTAGAAGCCACTGCACCTGTCCGCAGGAATCTGATCCAGGGAACCCTAGGGAGAACAGCTGGGGCCAAACCAACGCTCTGCCTGGTTTTCTACCAGACTTCTGAGTTTCCTCGAAGCAAGACACCTTCACAGGCCCCTTCTGCTTCACTGTGTGTCCTGTCACGTTTATTTTGACAAGCAGTTGGTGGCAGTGCCAGTGGGAGGCACAAACAAAGCTCTGTGTTCCTTGTAAGTGGCCTGTGGACCACATATTGTCCCTGTTTGCCGTCACTCGAAACAGACCTCTGTCCCTCAGCCACACAGTGCTTCTCCTGGCTTCTCGAGGCCGGGTCTCCTCGCACCACCCAGATCCAGCAGATAGCATCGTGCTTTGTATTCCCTCAGTGTCCAGGCTGAGCTGAGCTTGCCGAAGTACTCTGGACTTAGCCTACAGTCTAGGAACCTCCCTTACCACTCACCCTGAAGTGGGGAGCAGCATGGCACCCCAACTCTACCTGCACTGTTGGGTCCTGCAGAGCAGCCCCATGGGGTAGGGAGGAACTGGAGACTCCATGAAATGTGGCCCTGCTGGCCTCAGCTGTGGTTCTTGGGGTGTCAGGGTATCAGCCCTCCCATTCACCTGCCCACCGCACGCTCCCTCTTTCCCTGCAGGTATCCGCCCCCAGATCATGAACGGCCCCCTGCACCCCCGCCCCCTGGTGGCGCTGTTAGATGGCAGAGACTGCACCGTGGAGATGCCCATCCTGAAGGACCTGGCCACGGTGGCCTTCTGTGACGCACAGTCCACACAGGAGATCCACGAAAAGGTGCGTGTTCCCAGGCCAGTGCAGCACAAGTGCACACGAGTACCTCCGTTGTCCCCTCTGGAGAGCCCAACCCAAGCTTCCCCAACATCCCTCCCCCACTGTGTCACCCTGAGTCACCAGCAAGCCCCCTCAAACAACCTTGTCTCCAGCAAGTGATTTTCCTAACAAATCCTATGCTTCGAACTCTGGGCTGTGGGCACAGGGGACCGTACCCCACAGCATGGCGGTACCGGGCAGAGGGTGGGGTACCGGGCAGAGGGTGGGGCTTCTCACCTGTGCTCGGCATGCCCTGTGCAGGTGTTGAACGAGGCCGTGGGTGCCATGATGTACCACACCATCACCCTGACCAGGGAAGACTTGGAGAAGTTTAAGGCCCTGAGAGTGATTGTGCGGATCGGCAGTGGCTATGACAACGTGGACATCAAGGCTGCCGGCGAGCTGGGTGAGTGTGTGTCTGTGGCTGGAGGGGCTGGGAGAAGGGACAGAAGAGCTAGCTGCTCTAGCTGTGGGAAGGTTTCTGAGGGGGTCTCTGAAGGACCTTGTTGTCTCATTTTCATAGAGTCCAGGGAACATGGTCTTTGTTCCCAGGGCTCACTGAAAGACCCTGTGTGTCCACACATCACCCTGAACCACCTCCGTTCGGGTGGGGAGGACTCACGTTTGGGGTTCCCTCAGCCTTGCAGGGGGAGCCATCTTCCCAAGGGCTTCTGTCCATGAAAGAATCTGGAGCTTGTCCTCTGAGAGAGTAGCACTGGTAGTCATCACCTAGGTCAGCACCAAAATGGACCAGCCACTGGCCAGCACCCTGCCCTGCCTGAACCAGCAGGGCTTTCAAAGGAAAACCAGGGGCAGCAGATGGAACCCCAAAGCCAAGGCTTCTTCCTGCTAACACCTGTGAGGCACAATGGCCTTGCTGTCCCACATCCCACACGGGCTTGGGGTACATTGTGTTTGCAGACAGGTACAGATGCTCAGCGGTGGCCCTTTAGAAAGGGCTGGGAAGGTCACAGTACTTGCCGTCCCTTCTGAGCCTGGGAGAGCCCCAGATTCATGAGACTGCTTACCAAGTGGGGCCCCCCTGTAGTCTGGCCTTGGTACTACCTCTCCTGTGGCCAGGGACCTGCAGCCTATTTCCGCCTCACCCAGAGGGCCCTGGTTCTCCAGGGCTGGCCAGCCAGGTGGGTGCAGTGCCTCCTCACTGTCAGCCCAGCACTGCGCTTGACCTGAAATGCTACACATACGTGCCGCGCCTGTTGCCCAGGATTACCGCCTGCCACATTTTAGCGAAGTATCCCTAGTGCCTGTGGCTTTTTTCTGCAGTCCAAGCCCGGGTTTGTACATGGGTGGGGGGTGTCTCTTTTAGTTTTTGGACCCTCACTGGCCGTTCAGAGCAGCAGCCAGGTACTTGATCCACAAGGTGAGTACTGGTGGTAGGAACAGGGCAGTTGAGCTGCACCCCGGTGGAGCCCTGCTGGTGTCCATGGTGCTGGGAGTCTGGAAGTGTTGGGTGGGGCCACTCCTTCCCCCACATCCCACGTGGCATGGGGCTCATCAGGAAAAGGACAGAGGGTCCCATCGGATTCCAGGCTCCCTCCAGGAACCTGGAAAGTGGCAGCTTCGCGTGTCCCCCACATCCAGGAAGCTGTGTGCCCTTTTGCCTCCATGCGGTGCCCTTGGCCTGACCAGCAGCCCTTGCCTCCAGCCGCAGCCTCCTTGTGAGCCCCTCTTTGTTGCAACAAAGACACTCGGGCAGATGTGAGTCTCCCAGAAATGTTTAACAAAAACTAAAATTTTCTTTTTTTTTTTCCCACCCTGGCACAAGCAAAGATGTTTCTATTTAAAAACAAATGTAGGAGCCGGGGATCGAGCTCAGCAGCAGGGCGCCTGCCCACAAGTCCACAAAGTCCTGAGTTCAGTTCCTGGTTCGCATAAATAAATAGTAAAAATAAAAACAAGTATGTTCTTTATGCTCTTCAAAGAAATGAAAATCCCGAGATGAACAGTGGAAAACAAGAGTCTCCAGTCCACTGCCCTCGCACACCTCTTGCTTCTCCAGCACATCTGTCCCTCAGCACAGCCTGGCCGAGCGCCAGCCCCGGGCTTGGGCAAGGTGTGAACATGACAGCCTCATTCACAAGACCAGACTTTCCGGGGAGAAGCAGGAGGGCCTCCGGGGTGAAACTGTGCTTCTGTCCAATTGCAGAAAAGCTAAGAGCAGACAGGCCAGAAAAGAACCTCAGCACCCAATACACCCTACACCTCTGAAGAAGACCATATTGGAATGGGGGTCCCCAGAGCCCTGAGACCCCAGCCAGGGCTAGGAGCTGCAGCTTTGAAAAGCATGAAAGGGATGTGAGCGGTGGCATTCTCACTGATTGATCCTGGGCCCGTCTGGTAAGGGAGCTTGAGAGACATCTGCTGGGCCGCTCTTCTAAAGAAGGGCAGTTTTCAGCTGTGAGGTCTGGAGAAGGGAGGTGAGCCTCAGTCCAAATCTTCTGTCTCCAAATGCAGATCCCTTGCAGATCCCTTGTGGTAAGGCTGGAGAACAGGAGGTGGCCGCAGGCACACTCTCTTCCCAAAAGGAGTTTCTTCACATGCTGGGAAGCAGGGCCCTGTGTGTCACAGGAAACGGCAAGCACGGTGCTTGTGTGAAGCTTTGAGCCCAGGAAAATGAAAGTCAGCACTAAGGGTAGGAGAAGGTTCAGAAACCCCCTTTTGGCCCCATTGCAGCAGTACCTGGAAGAGGTAAAAGAACTCCACAGGTTCCTCTTTGAGAAGCAGATGAAGGAGCCAGGCATGGTAGCACATGCCTATCATCCCAGCACTTGGGAGGCCGAGGCAGGAGGATTGCTACAAGTTCGAGGCCAGCATGGGCTATATTGTGAGTTCAAGACCAGCCAGAAGGGCATAGTGAGACTCTGTCTCAAGCCAAAAATCAATAAGAAGCAGAAGTAGGCAGAAGCCTCAAGGCCTCTTATGCCCTTTGCTGTGCAGTTTCAGCACTGAGAGTGGCAAGAAAAGCAACTCTGCTCTTTGGGCCTCTTGTGGGGACAGACTTCCCCAGTGCTTGAGATTAGGGAGGATGGCATCCTTCCTTTGCGGGTGTTAGAAGCACACTTCCTGTAGCATGTGAAGATTACCTGAGGAACAGTCCTTCCTGAAACCCTAAGGTGGTTGCAAGCCTGTGCTCTTTCTTGACAAAGATACCACCACAGTGGGCGGGCAGGATAATTCTTCCTTCTCCCTGTCACCATTGACACTAGCACCCATCCACACTTGCTCCCAGTCATGTGGAGACTCAGGCCCAGGCTTTGCCCGTCCAGCGAGACACTGGAGCAGAGGAGCCATGTTACAAGTTGTCAAGACTGAGCTGTCTGTCTGTCTCCCTCTGCTCCCACCCTCATGGTGCCTTTTTCATATGTGGGACTGCAGGCTGTTACCCAGCGTCTGTGTCGTCGCCCAGGGGCAGCCAGCCGGGGCCCGCAGCCGGCTGAGCTCAGGCAGTGACGTACCCTGCCTGGGTCACTCCGGGCCATTCACTGCCGGTCCTTCCACTGAGCTATAGCCAGCAGAGAAATGAAAATTGTCCCAGTCACCAAAGGTTCCTTAAACCTCTGGCATCTGCCTCAGTCTGCCCAGAGTCTAATAATAACATGGCTTGTGTGACTGAGCCTGAAGTCCCGGGGTGGGTCCTGTCAAACGGCCTGGGCCCATGTTCTGTAAGAATATTCACACACACACACCAGCTTGTGGGAGACATGGTCAACCTCCATCCCAGCCAAAAATGAAGTCTGCTGGCCCAAAAGAACCCTCAGTAACCAGGTGAATGGATTGAGCTGCTTACAGACTCCACTTTGAGGAGTCTGGTCTTCGGGCCCCTGTACCCACAAAGTCCTGCCAGCGTGAGGCTCTGGTGCCCACTGGCTTTTGTTGCTCTTAGTCCTTGGGGACTCGGTACAGCCCTGGGAGGAAGCTGCCTGGGCCCTAGCTCAAGCCCTGGGAGTGGAACTGGATGTCAGCTCAGTACTAGAGCTCGGAGCCTCCTTGGAGATCAAAGTGTGGGTGAAGAGCCCCTGGGCCCGCGGACCACGTGACCACGCTCCCTATCTTCTGAGCAGCGGAGTGGGTGTCTTCGGCCACTGAGCCACACAGTAGCTGACTAGACTAAACTCTGCTTGTCCCCACCCCATGCCCGCAGCACTCCCCTGGGCTGGGTGTCCTGGGACAGAATCCGAGGGCTTCTGATCTCAGAATTGTGCCTGTCCTTTTTAGGGATCGCCGTGTGCAACATCCCATCGGCAGCTGTAGAAGAGACGGCCGATTCCACCATCTGCCACATCCTCAACCTGTACCGGCGGAACACATGGCTGTACCAGGCACTGCGGGAAGGGACGCGGGTACAGAGTGTGGAACAGATTCGAGAGGTGGCCTCAGGAGCAGCCCGGATCCGTGGAGAGACACTGGGCCTCATTGGCTTCGGTATGTGTCTGTGGCTCAGCCCCAGCCCATAGTCCTGGCCTTCCATAAAGGAGCCGGGGCTCGCCTGTTTCTCAGAATTGAGGACTACTGGCTTGGGGGTCAGCAGTGTTGGCCTGGGCAGAGCAGGGCCAGTGCCCCCAGCCCAACTGCATAGAGGCAGGAGGTCTGGAAGTGACCCAGAGGCAAATCTTAACTGATTCTAGAAAGGGGCTGTCAAGGGTACGCTCGGGGGTCACAGCACGTCAGCATTGTCTGCAGCTGGGCTGAGTGACTCCCGGGCAGGGACAAGGCTGAGGTCTAACCAGAAGGCACTTGGGTACCAGGCTGATGTGACAGCAGGGTGTAGCGAAAGATTTAAGCCAGAGGGTGGCACAGTCCAGACATCAGCTTGGAGAGCTCCCCTGAGAGTGCCACAGGAAATGATCTTCCTGTACCTGGCTGTTGTCATGGAGACACAAGCCAGAGACCCTGAGAGGAACTGGGCTGGAGCTGTAGGAAGGAAACCAAGGCATGGATGAGGATGCATCCTGTGTAATGGGAAGCCTCTCAGTGTCATGACTACTGATTAGTCACACAGGGGCTCAGGTAGGAGTCCTGGCTCCCAGCTCCCTGCAGTCTGTGTTGCCACCGAACCTCCACCTTCCTGCTTAGCAGCTATGTGACCTTGAGAACTCTTCGCTTCAGTTTTCTCCTGTGTAAATAGGGAATGGGGCTACACAGTCACTACCTCCTCAAGCTCCAGAAGGTGAAAAGCACATGGGACAGGTAGTGAACCTCCGAGATCCATCTTTCTAGATTAGTGTCTAAGGGTCAGGACCTTGGTGAGGGCCATTGTGCACCCCTTACCCCTGCTTGGGACTTAGGGAGCCACACGGATGAGGCGGGCTGCCGGGTGCTCCGCGGTGTGCCCACCTTTCCACCAGGCAGGACCCCCGGGCCCAAGGTGCCCAGCTGCCTAGAGGGCCACACTTGGAAGGGAAGCTGTTGTTTTTAACTTTGCACCTTGATGTTTTGTTTCGTTTCATTTCGTTTTGTTTTGTTTTTTAAAGGCACCAGTCTGAAATATTTTTATTTTTACTTTGGGATAACTGAAATTGAGGAAGCCCCTCCCAGCGGACCCCATTTTTTTTTCCCACTGCTGGGCCTTGAACCCAGCGTCTTCACATGTTAGGGGGAAGCCTGTCACCATCACCCCCACCCCCGCCTAGAAAGCTATTTTTTAAAGCCATTTTACTAGGACCTCATGTGTTTTTTTGGTTTTTTTTTTATGAAATGCAGATGCAGCACATGTATGTGCTGCAGCGCCCTCTGCTGGCGCCCTGCTGGGCTTCCTGTGTGTCTCTTGGAGATGGTTCTCAGAACTTGTTCCCTCTTTAAGCCCCTCCTGTGGCCTGGGGTAGGTGCAAGCAGTCCACCCAAGTGATGAGAACCTCATGGCAGAGCTCACATTCCAGCAGCTTATGACTCCATCACAGGGGTTGTGTCTTTGGCTGTGCTCTTGTCTTCCATCTTTGAAAGGCCCTCTCAGTGTACTGAAGGCAGCCCCTCTTCACCCCTGCTTTCTCCAGCCTTCAGGTTCACTACTGCAATCTTCCGGGGTCCCATGCAGATCCTCATCACCTTTCCAAAACCCTCTAGAAGCATAGCAGCGGGACAGGAAGAGGCACAAGCATAAGATGCCCTGTAACCACCACAGCCATCCTGTTAGGAATTAAAAGCCTGCATTTGCCTTAGGCTCTGCTGAGAGGCTGCCAAGCCCAGCTCAGGCTGCAGGTCAGAGGGGAGGGCTGGTAAGGGGCTGTTTCTCTGCCAGAGGGCTTCCTACAGAAATGGAAGAAGAAGAAAACCATTGGAGTGTTACTGACGCTTTTTTTAAAAGTTTTTTTTTTTTTTTAAATGCCCAGACACTTGAATTCTCTTCTACAAGACTGTTGTTTCATATTAGGTTTTCAGTCACAAAATCTCACGGTAAAGTGGCAGGCAGTGAAAAGATGGGCATTTGAGTAAAAACCCACCGAGAATGAATGGCCAGGCTCCTTCCTCACAGCTTTGTTCAGTCTGACTTTTTCACCGTGGGCTGCTTCTCTGCCTGCTCCCTGAATGTGCAAAGCGGGAGTCACCATCTCGGGTCAAGTTGGCAGAAGTCCGAAGGGTGGCTGAGGACCCTGGCATGGGTGGAGGAGGTATTTATCCTGTTGAATATGGGCTCCCAGCAGCCACATCATGAGTCCCTAATCTCATGTTTCATGTACACTGGTACCTCAGTTCACAAACCTCTTTATTCTCATGATTTGGGTCGCAAACCAGGTTAGGCAAGAATTGAATAGATTTCCCCATAGGGTCAGCATTGCACCTAAGCATTTAATTGGATTCGATTCTTGTCCAGTTCAGTTTGCCACCAAAATCATGGAATTAAGTTCATGAACCAAGGTGCCACTGATGTGTCCAAGACAGATCTTCTAAACCAGTCACCTCCAAACTTCCATTCCCTCCCAGTGTCTAATCCTACCTGTTCCACTGCCCCATCACTGGGGGTGTGGCTCTTGTTCAGGCCTGCTACATCCATGTGGTTGCATTGAGAGGAGTGGGTGACATGATGGATAATGGCCTGGCCACTAATTGCACTGTAGCTGTCCCTCTTGGTCAGAACAAACTCGTTAAACCTTTGCCTCCATACCATGGCATTGTTTCAGTCTTACACAGGTAGAGCAAGCTGTCAAGGACAGGGGCATTTACCAGCAAGTTGCCTCTCAAACAGCAGCTTCTTGGTTAAAAACATGTCTCCTCTTCATTTGTCTCTGCCTGCACAATTGAACAAGGGTTTTGGATAAGGATTCAGTTGATGATTTCCCCAAGCAAGCCCCAGCAAGCATCACTCAAGCACTTTGTTTTCAAACTGAAAACTGCTCTGGAAAGCAAAAGGTACCATGAAGTGGGTGTGTACAAATGACGGTCCCTGGGGAGTCAAGGACACCTTCTTGTCCCATTAAATGGTGTCCATTATAACTTATGGAATCCCCAGCTGTGTGCTCGAACTGGTCATGGAGCACCGGGTGCATGCCCTGCCCCTCAGCCAGAGCAGTTTTACATGGCCAGTATGTGCTGATGCCCACACACCCATGGTCACTCTGGAGCCCTGCACCCCGGCAGGAGGCAGCCCCAGTGGTAACTGTCACAGAACATTCCCTGGTAGATACAGACAGTAATACAGCCAATGCTGCTCATTTTTGAAACCTGCTATGCAAACAAAAAACTGGGGGACATAAACAGGATTGTGAATACTGGTAGAGCTGGAGAGGGACACAAAAGGCTCATTAGAACATTGTAGCTGAGTACAGGTTTGAAAATGTCCATCAGTTTACAAACAACTATTTCCTCTATAGCAAATATAAGCACACACTGTGATCCTCATCTAGGACACCCATGCCCATTCAGGCGTGTGTCCTGGGGGGAGGGGATGTGCTGGCCTTGGGCGCCACTATACTTGGGCATGATTACTCCGTCAGCAGCTGCCAGCTGGGCTGCTGACCTTAGGTCCAAATTAAGACATGCCAGGACTGTAGGCTAGGGTTAGATAGCAGCAACACACGGGACACCTCCAGTAAGCCTCACTCACCTAGACATTCTGTCTCTGCACAGGTCGCACGGGGCAGGCGGTTGCTGTTCGAGCCAAGGCCTTTGGATTCAGCGTCATCTTTTATGACCCCTACTTGCAGGATGGCATAGAGAGATCCCTGGGCGTGCAGAGGGTCTACACCCTACAGGATTTGCTGTATCAAAGTGACTGTGTCTCCTTGCACTGCAATCTCAATGAACATAACCACCACCTCATCAATGACTTTACCATAAAGCAGGTAATTTGAAAATAGTTGTCTTCAAACCCCATAACAGTGATGGCAATCCTTTTAGAGACTTGAGTGCCCCACCGGCAACCAAAAACCCACTTATTTATGACCAAGTGCCAACACTGCTTCTGTGTGTGCTGTTAGATAAAACTCAGCTGCTCGGGTGATGCTGGGGGACCAGGCTCACGCGCTGACAGCAAAGGCCCTTCATGGCTCTGCAGCATGCAGCCCATGGGTTTGCCGCCACCACCCTAGAAGCATTCTTCAAAAGATAGAGCCTGTGGTGGCCACAAGAGAATGCAAATGGTTTATTCATACAACAGAGAGCAGCAAAGAGACCCTTGGACAAATCGGTTATCGAGGGAAGGAGACAGGCACAGGACACAACAGGCGCAGGCCCAGGACCCAACCGGCTCCCACTGTGTAGCCAGTCGTGCTTTCATGTAAGGCAGTTGTGGCTTCCGAGAGCAAAACATCAGATGACAGCTATTGGTCCCACCTTCCCACCTCCCCTTGCAGACAGCACTAAGACTTCCTGTTCCCTTCTGCCAAACATACCACAGACCAACAGAATTTCTAGTTGGCAGCTTTCTTCTTTAAGCTTTGGCTCCAGAATGTCCTTGTGCAGCAGCATGATATAACCAGCTTCTCTTTCCTTTCACAGATGAGGCAAGGAGCGTTCCTAGTGAATGCAGCCCGAGGTGGCCTGGTGGATGAGAAAGCCTTAGCCCAGGCCCTCAAAGAGGGCAGGATACGAGGGGCAGCCCTTGATGTGCACGAATCTGAGCCCTTTAGGTGCGTGTGTGGCTCAACTCCTGCCAGGGTGTAGGGCCCAAATCTAAACTGACCTTTGAACTTGTGGTATTTTACCAGACAAATCCCTGGGTAGGAAATTCTGGGGATGATGTCTAGTCTCTCCTTTCCAATATTCTCTTTAATTATAAAAGGATCAGAAGGTCCCTGAAGATTATCAGAGAAGGTAAAGACAAAAGCATCGTGGTGGTGGTTCTGATCTGTAGATAGACAGGCTTCTTCTATACCCTGAAATCACAGTTCTTGTTAGAGGAAGTCAACTTTCAGTAGAATTGACTTTTCCTGTGTGACCCACTTGTTCTTAGTTTTTTATGATTGTGTTCTGAAATCCCTAACGACTATGAAATATGACACAGAATACTCTTACCTATTCAGATAGCCAAGAGTTCCCTCTTTGAGTAGTGTGGCAATTATATTAAACTCTTCCCATTTACTGTTTGTTTCCATTTACCTAGCTTTGCTCAGGGTCCATTGAAAGATGCACCAAATCTCATCTGTACTCCCCACACAGCCTGGTACAGTGAACAGGCATCCCTGGAGATGAGGGAGGCAGCTGCCACAGAGATCCGCCGAGCGATCACAGGTGAATCCCCTTGACCCCCCAACCCAGCTGGAATCTGGCTGGCTCAAAGGAAGCCTCAGCTACACAGTAGAGCAACTTCTAAACCCTGCTGGTTGCACCTCTAACCAGGTGGCTGCACAAATAGTTAAAGAGTCAAGTTAATTAAATTTTGTATGAGGTGAGCTCTTGTGTATAGAATCTTGAATTTGAGAGAGGAAACCAATTCCCTGTGTTCCCAGCTAATGTCTTACAAACTACAAAGGATGAACCTAGAGGTAGGAGGGAGGTTCATTTCTGTTCTAACTGAAGGCTGTTTCCCCTCACCAAGTATAATACTGAACTTGCTTTGACCTTAAAAATGTACATATGCCTTAATTTTTACTCTAGGTCGCATCCCAGAAAGCTTAAGAAACTGTGTCAACAAAGAATTCTTCGTCACATCAGCTCCTTGGTCAGTAATAGACCAGCAAGCAATTCATCCTGAGCTCAATGGTGCCACGTACAGGTGAGAAGGGAAACTGACTTTGTCCCACCAGCTAACATTCATGTGGAGAAAAGCCCAAACCTGGGGGAAATGGATCTAACCTGGGCACCAAAGAAAAACCAACCTTCTCACTGGGGACTGTATACATTACCCTCCCTCACAGTTTTTCCAGTGCTTAATTTTGATGAACATGACTTCAGGAAAACAGCTTAAAGAGTTGTGAAATGTAGCAAGAAGTTTTAAGAGTTGGGATCAGGGGATGCATGCTCTTTGATGGCAGACTTGCATAACCTGCAGGGTCATTACCCAGATTGGACTGACCAGAGTGCTGGCAATTGTCTTTCATTTGGAGGACGTTATCAAGTCAGGGCCTTTCTTATAGAAAAGGTAAAGATGAGATCAGTAATTGTATTAGTAGTTTTACTTTCTAATCTGAATCTTCTGTTCAAGGAAAACACTCTTGACAAAAGAATTTTAAAACCAAACAGAGACAATATCCTGTCCACACGTAGAGATTGAATATGGTAGAATGTGGGGAGCTAGGATAAAAAGTGTGACTACAGTTGGGGCATATCCAAACAAGGTCTGGTAAAGCTAGTAGATTCCTTTGTGGAAGTTTCCATGGCTCCTCCCTGCTGTCCCCTATTACTCTTGGATTCCAGAGAAATAGATCTTTCATGTATAAAAGAGAAGACATAGTGTAGCCTTGTGTCCAAGAAGTGTTTGGCTTACCCCAAATCTAGGTTTCCCATCCCTGGCAGTATGCATATTTGGGGCAAGTTCTTTCTCTTGTAGAAACTTGTCCAGTGCACTGTGGGATGTTTAGCAGTATCCCTGGCCTCTACCTCCTGGGTGCCAGAAGCACCTCCCACTGTCCCCCAGGAACCACTGGGCCCAAAAGGGCATAGTGTACATAATGAAGGCTGATTGGGCTGTACTGTTGCCGCCCAGTTGTTTTCATAAGCACCACAATCTATGTTTTGGCCTCACCTTTAAGGGCTCTGCTGTATTTGTTCAGCTAGTCCCAGTGGTGCCAAACCTATAGACACGTTACTGTTTAAGAAAAAAGATGTTAACTTATGAGGTTTTTTTTCTAAGCTAAAATCTCAGTATTCAGGTTTAATTGCAGTGCTGGCACTTTGCAATAAATGTGTTTGGGTTGCAGTTTGGGCACTGAGTTCTATAAGGTTCACTGAGCTTATAGTCCAAGAAGCAGTAGACCCTCTAGAACATCACATGGGCTCTGAGGGGCCAGAGCTCAAATGACCCAACCTCCTCAAGTCCTCGAGATTTCTGATCAGTTGTTAAACTGGCAGGCCAGGATCTGGAGAAAGGTGGCTTCAACAGGAGAAGATGCTATCCTTATTACATCAGTTATTAAAAGGATTTGATAAATTTGTAAATAAAAGACTTATTCTAAAGCATCTCCCTTATAAGTACGTTTTGTGCCTTAGAACCACATGCTCTGTGGGTGGCTAACACACCCTATCCTCACACCCCCAGCCTCACCTAACAGCAAGCTCACCACTTCTCCTTTCTTGTCCAGGCCCCAGCAGAACACAGCACCAACCAGCCTAGGAATTCTGCTTTGTGAATTCGGGTAGCAAAGGCTTATACACAAATTTCTCAGATTTTCCTCAGGCCGTGATTGGGTTCTGTTGAGAGCTTTTTTTCCAGTGAGGGTTACCAGACTAACAACATACCTTTGTGTCCTCACATAGCAAGAACTAGAAGTCACTATTCTAATAGTACATCCCACTGGGGCACAGTTGTTTGTGGAGGGGGTATGTTTCTTTTTTCGGTGGTACTGGGAAATGGCCCTAGAGTCTTGAACATGCTAGGCAAGTGCTTTGATAACATCTTGCTAAATTGCTCAGGCTGAACTCAGACTTCTTCAGCCCCTCAAATGGAATTACAGGCATATACAAGGTTGATCTGCCAAGGGATTAGTATTTGAATACAGTCCTTAATAGCACATTTAACTTTCTAAGAGTACTTCCTGTAGTCTGTTGGGAAATCATGAAAGTTTCCAAACTTGGAATCTTATTTTCTACAAAATGTTTTTTAGACAAAATACAGTATCTAGTTTCTTGTCTAAAAGCTACAAAATTACTGGTTTAGTGATTACTTTTTCTTAAGTGAACTAAGTACCAGTGCTTCGTGTTTCTGATTACTCTGCGGGGTAGGAAGGACAACAAATAATGAGAAACACAAGACCAGACACTGCTGGACTTATGAGGTCCTTTTCCCCTTGTGCTTCCCAGGTATCCGCCAGGCATTGTAGGTGTGGCTCCAGGAGGACTTCCTGCAGCCATGGAAGGGATTATTCCTGGAGGCATCCCGGTGACTCACAACCTCCCCACGGTGGCACATCCTTCCCAAGCTCCCTCTCCCAACCAACCCACAAAACATGGGGACAATCGAGAGCACCCCAATGAGCAATAGCAGAGAATACTAAAGGTAATCATTTGGATAAACTTGGGACCAAAAGAGTGAAAAATGGATGAACTAAGAGAAAAGTCTTTGATGGTCTTTTTAACTGATCCTGGACATACACATCCTTGATGTTGCAGTGTTACAGCTACAAGAGCTAGAAAACTGAAGATGTCTGCTTACGGAAGCGCTGAAAGACTAGGACGTGACTTATTAACGACCAACTTCTGTTATTGTGTGTTAAGTTTTTCATCTGTGCATCAAATCACAAAGAATAAATAGAGCTTTTTCCTTTATCAGTCCCTTGGACACAGCAGGTCCTGAGCACCTTGCTCTAGAATGTTGCATCAAGAGTTCCAAACATCAAAATAAAAAAATGTTAAGAGGAAATCCCCATCTTATGACTCTAGTCCCTTTGGTCTACAGGGGCTTGTTACCTCTTTTTACTAATAGGAAGATTAAATTACTACAAAATGGGGAGAAAACTGCCTGTTAGACATCTGCACGCATAGGATTGAAGAGTACAGGCTTCTGTGCAAAGAAGTATCTCGTATCTGAACTGCATACTGAGCGCGCAAGTTGGTTGTTAGTTCAGTAATACCCTCTGATGATGCAAAAAAAAAAAAAAGAAAAATTATTAAGTT
Organism: Dasyprocta punctata; assembly: GCA_004363535.1. NCBI lineage: Eukaryota > Metazoa > Chordata > Mammalia > Rodentia > Dasyproctidae > Dasyprocta > Dasyprocta punctata. Next base: position 53,828 of record RJWM01006452.1, read on the forward strand.
TCACAAGCTGTTTGTACTCAAATATATTTTCTCAGTTTCAGATCCTCAGCTATTTTATTGAGTGGAAAGTCTTGAACTGTAAGGGTTCAAGAAGAATAATGTTGCATTTCCTTATGTCTCAGGAAACACTTTTTATGGTAACTTGTCAGATTGTCTATGAACAAACCCACTTTTTTAGACATTGATAAATTCTTTTCTTCACGTGATATTTTATACAAAAACACTTCAGATGTGTTATTAGATGTGACTGATTTTAACAAATCCTATTAGATTTGTATCAACTAGTTACATGTTCTATTCATAGTCTTTTGTGAATCATTGCCTTTTTGTTTAAAAAGATGGCCTATTTTGAGCCTTTGTATAGGTACATTCCTGTTTTTGTGACAAAAGAAAAACTTTAAACTGTCCCAAACAGAAAAATAATGGCTATCAGAAGTATGTTTTGTTTTAGTGTGAGTTACCGTTACTGTATTTGTTTATTGTAAAGGTGGACATTTAGCGTTCAGTGCAGTTTTCAATAAAAAGTAATTAAAATTTCTGTTAAGTTCTGAAATTCAACTACATCTCACAAATGTAGAAGTTCTCTACTTGAGATGTTTAAAGGCAACTGCATTGTCAAGCAGCCAATTTCTAACTCTCATTCCTCCAAGGTTCTCTGTTCTCATTACCAGACTCAAGAATGCTAACAATTACCTCGTGTTAACAGCATTTAACTGTGATACTGCGACCTTGTAGAAGTCCATCATTCTCAGATTATGCCATCCTTAAGATGAAGTCATGTGTTAAAGCAAAGTCAATTCCACAAACAAAGCTGGTCACCTCTTTGAATTTTGATTTAATTTACCCCCAAACCAAAATTATCTGGCTCAAGTATTAATGAAGAGAAGTGAGTCTCAATTTTTGTGTTTTTGTTTGTTTGTTTGTTGGAGGGGGCAATAACATAACAATTACGATATTTGCACAAAGTGTTGCAAAATAATTATCAGCTGTTTATAGATAAGTTTTATAGATTGGGAAGTTTAAATTCACTTAATGGAGCTTCCTTTCAAGACAGCATTGAACTCTAATATTAGTATTATATTATAAAGTCCCATAATTTCAAGAGTCAAACTCCCCGAGTTTGTTTATCCTTACCTGTCTTTATCCTCACCTGCCCACTTAAAAACAAAACTAGTGTCTTAAAGCATGAGCCTGCCTGGCCTTGTGTCGCTGCTCATTTTCAGGTGTTAGCCCCATCACAATTCTGTCATGTAAAATCACATTAACACAACCACACACAGAGAAACGTGGAAGATAGTGTTTCTTATTGGCCTATCACCCCAGGAAACAGTTTAACATAAGCATAAAAAGGACGTCTGTGTATACCACTGTTTGTTAAATCTAAGACTCAAAAATAGAAAACGGTAAGTCCAGATCCACAGTGTGCCTGGGTTTTAATTAGATCTCTGTTGCTCGAACAGTCCTTTGGAAACAATTGTATATATAAATTTGACTTCAAGTAAGAACAAATGAGAACAGAAACCACCATATTGGTTTCACCCTAGGAAAAAAAAAAACAGTTGCGTCCATACAATTCATGTGTTACTGCTCTAAAGACATTCATTTCTGTCACCTGGCTATATATACCTTTGACAAAGGACATTGCACTTTCTTGGGACAGTAATTATGGCTGTCTATAGTTCAAGAGCTTAATAAGAGCATTGATTTACCAAGTTTTGGCCTTTAATAGCTAGCCAGTCTGTTATGAAAACCACTTAAAGCTCCATTCCTGTGTGCAGCCTAGGAAATGGAACCAACTTAATCCTTTTCCACAGGGAAAAATGCTGTATCCATCAAATGATATGTGGTCAGAGTCACTGATTATAAATAAATAAGTAAATGAAGAGGGAACTCCAGGAAAGGACACACTCCCTGGACTGCAACACACAGGATATGCTGCTCAGCCTGTGATTCTCTGGACAGTGTTCGATCTAGTACAGTGTGGATCCCAGACACCAGGTGCTTCTCCAACACTTGTCTTTGGCTTCTTCACCCAGGAGGGCAGATTTTGCTTAACTGTAACAGAATCACTGCCTCCTAAGGAACTATTCCTATGCATGGAGAATCATTATTACAGATGCTGTGTTGTGTCAGAATGGTGGCCTTACAAAAATTTCACTGACTAAATAAAAGCAAACCATATAGCATCAACCACTTAGAATAATATTTACCATTACTATAATATACCAAAATTCTTTTTTATGGACTCATACCCTAAAATTAACTTTTTTTCTGCAAGTTTTAGCATGCAGCAAAATGATTCTTTAATCCTAGAAATGCTTTTTACTGAGTGATTGGAAAAGGAAAAAGACTTTGAAGACATGATGGCTCATGGATATTTTTCTATTTTTAGTATCCCAGCATCAAATTTGAGGTTACATACTTCTCAATACCATCTAAACAGAAAACAAAGTAAATATTTAAAGGTTTTCACAGCCTTTTCAGCAAAGGGAAAAAAGTGTAGTGTTTTTGCTTCTTTGCAAATTCATTGCCACATCAATAGTCTACAAAGTGCTTATCAGGACACTGATCTTGTGTCCCAGAGATAGACCAGAAATTTACCTACTATCGAATGTATATACCTGAAGTAGTCAAATAATACTCTTTTTAAAAGTTTTTCTGCCTAAGATTATAGTTTAAATTTTAAATAAAAATGGCCACAATTACCCACCATGCAAAAAAAAAAATCTCTGACTACATGGAAATTCATCATACAATGCATTTACCACCTTACTGCATTTTAAAAATCTTTATTGTGTACTGAACTGGTATTCCCAATCAGCCCAAGCAAAGGCATGCCCTTGTAACAGCATTTGCTTAGAGCAGAGGTCCTGTGATGATTAAAAAAAGACAGAATCCAAACACCCTCTGCCTGGCAATTTGGGAGTAGAACATTTTGGATGGACTCCAAGTAAACATTTCACACAATCCATTCAGTGACAAGCAAGCCTGTTCCCTTTTCATCCAGGGAATAAATACACACAAATGACCACTGCCCAGAGTCTGGAGTAAGAGCCCTCCTTTTAGGGCACTCTTCCAAACAAATAAATAAATACCTAGATACCGAAAGAGCAAATCTGAAAATTTAAAAAGACAAAAAAAATAATATACCTATGTGAAGTTTACTCAATAAAAAACTACCAGTTTTTCTTGTAGTTTCTTCCTAAAAGGTCTGATTTTATTTTACAGGGCACAACAGGAACTAAATTAAAATAAAAGCTTGTTTATTTTATGTTTAACTGGATAATTTGTACAAAACTTCCAAATCTGAGACTTAATGTAAAATGGATCTTTTAAGGTGAAAATAGAATGCCAAGTTCTAATCAAGAGAAATATCTCAAAGGAATCAAAGTCATCGGCCATGTGCTTTTTGTAAGTGCCCATGCTGCAAAAAAATTTGTCAATAATATGAAGATGCTGGTACAACTTTTCCTATTACACAATTTCTTACACAATCACATGCGTTACATTTATAGACAGATTTACAATTTGAAAGGAAAAAAGGTTGTCTTAATAAAATTAGTTTCTGTTTTTGTTTTTTACAAACTGTAGTTCAACCAAAGTTCTCAGTCTCCTCATGCAGTAGATGCATAATTATCTCCACTGGGTGTGGATCAGAAAAATATCTGAACAAATCCTGCCACATTTGTTTGTTTCATTCCACACTGTACACTCTGCTTGGAGCACCACGCTAACTTTGAAAATCATCACAGATCTGATGCCTTGGTCTTCTTGATCTTCATTCATCTTCATCGTCTTCATCTTCCTCTCCATCAGACAGGGACGTGCAAGGCCGGATCTGTCGGTATCGGTCAAGCCATTTTTCCACCATCTGTGTGACCAGGGGGTGATTACGCCTCCGAGAGCTTTTCTGCATGGCAACTAGAACTCCCCCTTCAGTCACGCAGCAATCTAGCCACTCCCTGAGCAGTTTCTCTTGCTGTTCCTCATTACCTAGCTTTGAGATGAGTTTAAAGAAAAACAATACAACAGATCAGAGAATAGAAGCAACCTACAGCTAGTATGACAATGAAAAGGCCAAAGCAATAAACTTAGAATGATTTCATCCTCTTAATTAAAACCCAATTTTTTAGATCAAATTTTTAAAAACATAAATGGGAAAATTCTCAAAAGGATAGCGGAATGAACACCCTAGAAAGTAATGTGATAGGATAGCAAAAAGGCTAATGTTCTAATTGATCCTGGCAAAGAAAATGCCAGAAAAAGAAAGCCACAACTTCAAACACATGACAAGGTAAGTTTACTTGGTAAATTATGTATAGGCTTAAGTTGTACAAGTTATGGTCTATGACTTATTTTTCTCAATGTTGTGATTACAAATGTTTATGATCATTACTAGTATACTGAATAAAAGATCAATAATTTTATATGAATATGGGCTTTCAAGAGAGTATTCTTTTGTGCAGTCTCATCACCTTCTTCTGCCTAACCTATACTACTAGCTCAGTCTCACCTGTATCTATGAACTGCCGAGGCAGCTAGTCTCAACCAAGCAGCCAGTGTTCCTCTTCTGGGTAAACTGGTCGTGAGCATCCCAGCTCACCCACAGTACAATCAAGAGTTAAAACAGCTGACAAATGCTGCTTTGTGGTAACCTTCTGACCTCATCTTCTCCCTGCCTGCCCTCTTTCCTTTACCACTCTCTTTGCCACAGTGGCTTTGGCAATTCTTAGAATTCTATACTGTCAGACTGCAAACGTCATATCCCTCCTCGATACTTTCTGTAGCACCCTATTTAAGTCACAAATTCCCTAGGTTTTTTACTTTTTCTTAGTACTCATCATATGAGGGCAAGGACTTTACTCCTTAGGTCCCTTGCCTGGTCTTAACACACTAATTCTGAAAAGGTAAATTTCAAATGACAATTACTGTAACCACACTCAGAAATGTAACTAGTACTACAGGTTAAGATGAACCTGAAATGCTACTTACCTCCTGAGCAGATAGAAAATGTACATGAAGTAGTTTCCTTTCACTGTCAACCAGAGGCAAAAATGTGATGGTAACATCGTCGTCGGTGTTCAGGTTAGCACCAGCACCTCGGTTACCATAGCCATCATTTTCCATGGCAACCAAAGCAGAGAAGTGGCCCCTCGTATAGCCAAGAGCAATCGGACTTTTCCAACAAAAACTCTGTTCCCACAACAAAGGTAGATAAACCCCTGAAAAAAGGAAACAAAAATCAAATCACAAACATTGAGGTGGAAAGGGCCCAGGTCCCTTTTGCTTCCTATATCCACTTGCTAGTGGACACTAACTTCTGAGCCATCCTCTCATCCTTCCCCATTAATAATTTCTTAGGGACATGGCTGCAAATCTTATCATCACAGATAACAAGGCTTCTGAAGTGCTCTTGAATAATGGCTTACCTTGAAACCGAGTATATCCTAAAGTTTCTCCCCGGAAACTCTTGTAATACTTTACTCCATAAACTATAATTGGTCGTCTAAGAATATGCGCAAGTACAAAAATGTGTGTCTGTTCCAAACTTGCTCCAGGCTGTACAGAACAAAACAAAAACAGGCAATTTATCTTTGAGATATTTATCATCAAAACTGATGTATAAAAACTAATACTACTTTGTTCAGTATACTGTCTCAATTTTATGTTTTGTTGTTTTTTATTTTGTTTTTCTGAGTCAGGGGCTCACTAGTTCAGACTAGCCTTGAACTCTGTAGCCAAGGTTGGCCCTGAACTCACAGCTGTCTGTCTTAGCACCCCACAGGCTGAAATCGCAGGTATATGCTACCATAGCCAGCTCAATTCATTTAAAAAAAATTTTTTTTAAACGATTTGACTCTGTCAATAGCAAAGTCCTATAAAAATGTAATTGAAGTCTACATTGTCTATGCACAAGTATCATTCAAACTACCCAAATTTACAAACTGAATACAGTAGATGTGGATAAATACTTAGTTATCTTTAGTTGTCCAATCATACTTTGAAATCTCAATAATCAGAGATACAAATAGCAAGGCATGACTCGTATAATCATAATTCTGATTAAGTTAACTGAGAAAGTGCTATATACCACAGAGTCTTCTGGGGAAAAAAAAAAGATGAACTTTCATTTCATACAAAGTTAATCAGTCTATCTTCCAATTACAGTTACTCTTAACACAGAGCCATGAAGCACATGTCTCCGATTAGACTAGCCATGAACCCTGCCCTAATGGCCCAAACAGAAGGTATTTCCTTCTCAGGGTTTAAACAAACTATAGCGCTTTCTAGAAAGGTGAGTTTGTTGTGTATATATCCGAGATTTACAGTTTATTATGCTGAATGGAATTAGCATGAAACCAAGGGTATAAGAAGACTGACCCCACAGTTTTGTGTTCTTCAGTTCTGTGTTACTTCATTTGCAAAATAATGTACCAGATATCAGAAAATATATTCTCACATGAATTAAAAGTCATTCCTGTCTGTGGCAATTAGTTCACAGTAAGTCAGACTGTACCTTTTCCTTTGAATAGGAAAAGGATGTAGCCTCATCACTGGGGAGTATTCTAAAGAATAATTTCTCCAGAGCCTGAGTACCTACTATTAGTTCAATGATCCTGGGTAAGTCCCCACCTCAGATCCAGAACAGGTTAATCTGCAGGTATGTAAGATAGGAATGAAACCTTCTGTGAGGAGGAAGAATGGAGTGCAATCTCAAGACTACATAGTACTTAGAATCATCACAGTACAACTTTCATTTTGATAGTTCTTCCCACTTAAACACATCACTTTGCAAGTTCTGCAGCAAGGACTTGCCATGGCCATGTATTTGCCAAACAACAGTCATGGCTAGAATCCGAGTCCACTGATGCCAAGTAAAATACTTTTCCTTTATTCCACAATGCTTCCAACATTGCTTGCTCTAACAAACTGAGGAACGAAGACCCTGTGGCTTACCTTTCTCATAGGAGCAACTAGGCTGCAGCATCCTTACCTGACTAGCAAGAGAAAGTATAAATGCCCAGTCTTCTTGCCATTGTTCTTCTCTCAAGGAAAAATGTAAACCAAAGCTCTGAGAATACCAGGATTCCCAATCTTTCCACCGTGTGTAAAACCTTAAAAAAAAGGAAAACAAGATGGTAAATAAAAAACAAGCCACATGTAAACTTTCAATGTGCTGATTACTCATTTAGTGTAGTCTTTAAGCAATTCATGTAGAAAGATTAATTTTACTAATTTCACCTGACTTCACTGTATTTTTCAAATTAAAAATGCCTCTATTCTGCTAGCAGACACCTTTTAACATATTTTCAGCCAGGATACAATTTACCATTCAACAAAAACTTTCATCAAACCTCAAACACTAGTGATGAGAACAGTTACTCTCAATTTGTCTGCTACTGCCTTACCCCGACCCCAAAAAATTCTCAATGTATCATTACTTGTATAAAAAAAAAAAAATCCCATATATCCATAAGAACAGCAAGATCACAGCCCTAAAATTTTGTCCTGTATCTCTGATGATCACCCAGTAATCTAAAATCACTGCAATTACAAAAACAAGTCCTTTTACATAGCTAGTACCTTTGTAAATGCCTCATCCTAATTAACGAAGCAAATCCAAAAATGGATCACAGGCAGACTTCATAAGTAAAAGAAGTGCTGGGGATTTAGCTCAGCAGCACAAGTGCCTGCCTGGCAAGTGGGAGGTTGTGAGTTTGATCGCTGGTACCAGAAAAAATAAAAAATAAAAGAAAAACCTATTCTTACTTACATCACATCAAATATTCTTTTCACATAAAATATTAACTAAAACAAATAATTATGTTCAAAATTGTGGCTCACAGTCTTATAAAACAAACTATTATGGTTTGTGCTTAAATGTCCCCCCAAAGCCTCATTTGGTCACAGGGTTTTAGAGGTGCCTGAATTTACAATGCATAATTGACTTGCAGTGTGCACTACAGGGATTAGGGTCACTGGGATTAGGGGTGGGTGATTGCTGAATCACTCCACTGATTGCAACACCCTAATATTACCCAGTAGACTGGATATAACAGAAAAGACAGAAAGGCTTGTCTTACTCTTACTCTCCCTCTCTTGTTGCTTTTGTGGTCTTCCACTGCCATGAATGGTTGCTGTTCTGACATGTGCCACCCCTGGCCTTGGAGCCAACTATGGACCAAAACCTCTACAAACTGTGAGCTAAATAAACCTTTTCTCCTTCAACCTTGGGTGTCAGGCATTTGGTCTCAGCAATGAGAAAAGTAACTAAGACACAAGCCAACTACAGACTCAGAAGGAAAGACAGACATATAAACATCACATTTCCTTCTATGTACTACAATTATAGATTAAAAAAAACAAGAAAACAATCTGGGGCAAGGCATATGATGGGATATATTCCTAACATATATGAAGCCCTGGGTTAAAATCTCCAGTATCAATGTACCCCCCTCCCAGCAAACAAAAACAGCTACCACTGTTGGAATTTCCAACACAGTAAAGTTAAATCAAATGACATCATAGGTATCTTTATGGTAATTTAATAGGGGACTCAGTGGAAAATAAATGTATTTTAGAGTTTCTAAAATGAGTTAGACATAATATTCCACAGCATTTTTCATTGTTAAAAAACATTTTTTAAGTTAGGCCTATTGGCACATGGCTGTACTTCCAAAATTCTAGGAAGTTGAGGCCAGAACATGGCCAGTTCAACTGCAGTCTGAGCAAATTAGTAAGATCCTTTCCCCAACTGTTAGTCTGGAGGGCAGGTGTCGTGGCACACAACTGTAATCCCAGCACTAAGAAGGTTGAGGCAGGAGGATCTGCATGAGTTCCAGACTAACCTGAATTACATAATAAGACCCTGTCTCAATTAATGAACAAGGCTTATGCAGCTCAGTGGGATGACCTTGAGTTAACTACCTAGTAGTACAAAAACACACACACACACACACACACACACACACACACACATATTCTGGGTAACCAAGGAGTTTTCAGTGTTCTCTTTTTCAATTTTTATTTTAGTACATTTCTTTTAAATTTCAATGTAAACTACTTTGAAAACAAAATATGAGTATTTCTCCTTTATAATAGCTAAGAAGCAGGGAAATATATTTGAATGTTTTGGTACCAGTAAAATACTTGTTCCAACAGTCATCTTTGCCATACACTAAGCCCTTAATTCCAAAGCAAAGCTAGCTCATGAAGAACAGGCAAGCACTAAATTCAGCAACATAAGAGCACATAATACAGGGATGCAATTTTGTTCAACATTCAAAAATCAATGCCATGTTTATTGACTGTAGAACTCAATATTCTCAAGCTAAAACAGTCCCTCTATCTACATATCCTACACAACTCCAATCAATATCCAGGATTTTTATAAAAACTGGTAAGACAGAACTTCCAGGAAGATGGCAGAGCAGTAAGCAGCAAAGAAAACAGCCTGAGTCACCATCCAAACACAGGATTATAGCATCATGAGGAAGACAACAAGGAAGGAAGTGGGTCCCTGGCCGTAGGAAGAATCTGAAGTGCGAATTGAAGCCGAGAGAGAGAGTAAAAAGAAAAACTTCAACAAATACGGTGGTTTCTATTGGCACGTTTGCCCTGAGCCCAACTCACTGTACAAGAGAAGCTGCTGGAACCTGGGGGTACATGGTCACGATGATGGTGACAACTGGTGACCCCAGAGGCCTCCACAGAGAGACATGGCAGTGGAGGGGAGCAATGGATGTGGAGGACTACAGTGGCTGGCACTAAGTGCAGAGGACTCAATCCTCCCGCAGGAGATAGCGATTAGCTGGGAGACATTTTGAAGTCGGGTCAGATAAGCCCAGAACCAGAACTGCTACCGGCTTCCTCTAGCAGCTCCTAGCTGGGTGCAGACCTGTGGAAATTCCTTGGACTGTGGTGAGCCCAATGAATCTGGTCTCACAGCAGGCCTGCTAATGCTATCTACTACTCCACCATAAAGCAACTGCTGGCTTACTGGGAGAGAATGGCACAATTCAGGACTCCACAGGCTGTCTACTAGTGAAACCAGAGAATCCTGAAGTGGACTGCTTGTTCTTCTTTTTCTTTTATTTTGCTTTTTTATTTGGTGGGCTGGTTGGTGTTTCTTTTTTCCCTCTTTCTCCTTCACTGTTTTATTATATGATTGTGAGAGTGATTCCTAACCTCTTTGTGGGTGGGGTTCTGTTTTGTTCTTCCTTTTATCTCTTCCATCTCTCTTTACCTTCAGTCTTATGCACCAGTTTCCCCAAGCTGGCATAATGCATTTTGTCCTCCAATCTTACTTGTAATCTATTTTTTTTTTTTTTTTTTTTTTTTTTTTTTTTTTTTTTTTTTTTTTTTTTTTTTTTTTTTTTTTTTTTTTTTTTTTTTTTTTTTTTGTGGTACCAGGGATTGAACTCACAGCCTTGCGCCTGCCAGACAGGTGCTTAAGCCACTGAGTCAAACTCCCGGCCCTAGTTTTTTAAGGCAGGGTCGCACTATGTAACTCAGGCAGGCCTTGTGCTCGCACTGTAACCCAAGCCGGTCTCGAACTCACAACGCTCCTCCTACCTCAGCCTCCCGAGTACTGACTTGTAATCTCTTTCTCTTCTTCGACTTCTCTATTTTCTCCTTACTTCATTTTAAATTTTAACCCCAAGGGCAAAATTGACACATTATGGACTTACATATTGCATATAATTATCTGATTTGTTTTACATTTTGTTATATAATCACAAATCTAGTTCATACAGTTAAAAGTTGCAAATTAAGGGTTAGTCCAGTTTGTTGTATAGGCTGTGCTTGATGCTACTGGTACTCCATAGCCAAAACTGACATAATTGTTCTAAAGAGATGTTGGCCCTGATCATCCATGACTGAGATTATCTAAGGGTCACAGAAAATACTGTGGCACACTGCCAAAGAACCAGGGACTAGAGCAAACAAGCAACAACTTCTCACCTCCAACAAACAAGAGGTAAGATCTTCTAACAGTCAAAACCCAAAAACTAGCTACATCTGGAAGATACCTCAGTGAAGTATTTAGGACTGAAAGGCTCTAAATACTACCAATAAAGCAACCCATCATAGGCAACTTACAAGTAGTGCCCCAGGAATTAAACGAAAAAAAGAAAAGACAAGACACTTAAACAAGATACAGCCCCAGACATCCAGTTCACCAAAGGCAAACGCAGTGGGCAATGAGGTGGGACTGTCCAAAATCCCCCAACAGGTCTCTCTGAAGTGAAAAAAACAAAGCAAATGAATGAGGTTCTGGAAAAAACAAAATCAGAAATAATCTCTCAAATAACTACTGAGATTACCAAAATACAATGCTTAGTGACATTAGAGCAGACACTGACCAAAAAAAAACAAACAAACAAAAAAAAAAAAACTGATGAGCTTAAGCAAATTATGGAAGTGCAGCAGCATAGGAAAGAAATGGAATCCATAAAGCAGATTCAAGTGGATATCCAGGGGAATAAAAACCCCACTGAAAAGTATTTGAAGCAGATTAGGCCAGTATGAGGACAGGATCTCAGGTATTGAATACAGGCTTGCAGTTAGTGACCAGGAAAAGAAACATTTCTCAAAACTAGCAAGGGACCATGAGAAAACAATCCAGTAGCTGCTAGATGACACAAAGAAAAATAACTTACAGATTAACTGGAGTCAATAAACAAGCATGAGATACCACAAATGACATTAAGAAAACATTCACAGACAGGACAGAAAACTTAACTGGTAGCAGAAAAAGAATTTGAGAGCTGGATGTGGTGGCGTACACCTTCAATCCCAGCACTCGGGAGGCTGAGGTAGGAGGAGCATTGTGAGTTCGAGGCTGGCTTAGGCTACAACGCAGTGCATAGTGCGACCCTGCCTCAAAAAACTAGGGCTGGGAGTCTGGCTCAATAGCTTAAGCGCCTGTCTGGCAGGTACGAGGTTGTGAGTTTGATCCCCAGTGCTGCAAAAAAAAAAAAAAAAGAATTTGACATACAGATAAATGAGGCATATAGACCTCCAAACAGCAATGATTAAAAAAAAAAAAAATCTACAGACAGGCATATCATAGTTAAGATTCCAGAAACTCAACACAAGAATAGACTTTTAAAAGCTGTTAGGGAAAAGAAATAAATCACCTATAAAGGAAAGCCCATCTGAATCACAGCTGACTTCTCAGCACAAACTCTCAAGTCAAGAAGAGCTTGGAGTGAAGTACTCCAAGTTCTAAAGGAAAACAACTTTCAACCCAGATTGATGTATCCCGCAAAACTAGCTTTCAGAATTGATGGAGAAATTAGATATTTCCATGACAAAGAACATCTGAGGAAATTTATGACCACCAAACCGGAACTCCAAAATGTTCTGAAGGACACTCTAGAAAGAGATAATAAGGACTACAGCTCTATGAACCCCAACAGAAGAAATTAACCAAGGAAGGCAAACAACTAGAGAGAAGGAAAAAGCAGAGGAGGTCAACAACAGGAAAATAACAGGGTAAGGATAAGTCAATATGTATCAGTTATAACCATCAATGTTAATGGTCTCAATTCACCAGTCAAGAGACACAGATTGACTAAATGGATCAAGAACCAAGATCCCACATACAAGAAAACAGATTCGATTAAAAAAGAAATTCACAGACTGAAAGTCAAAGGGTGGAAAACAATACTCAATGTAACAGGAACCTAAAAAAAAGTAGGGGTAGCTATTCTACTTGCAGACAGAGTAAATTTAAAGCCAAGACTGATTAAGAGAGATAAAGGAGGTCACTACATCCTCTGAAAGGCAGTAATTCAAGAGGGAGAAATAACAATCATAAACATATATGCAACAAATACCAGTGCACACAACTATATAAAACAATTACTAACAGACATGAAAAATCACATAACCCCTAATACAACTGTACTGGGAGACCTCAACATCCCACTGTCACAAAAAGGCAAGTCAACTAGACAAAAAAATCAATAATGAAATATTAGAACTAAATCAAACTTTGAGCAAATGGACTTAGCAGATGTCTACAGAATGTTCCACCCACAACATCAGAATACACATTCTCCTCAGCTGCATATGGGGCATTCACCAAAATAAACCATATACTGGCTCACAGAACATGCTTAAGTAAATGCAAAGGAAATGAAATTATCCCATGCTAGGACTGGGAGTTTAGCTCAGAGGTTTAAGCACCTGTCTGGCAGGTGTGAGATTCTGAGTTCAATCCCCAGTGCCACAAAAAAAAAAAAAAAATTACCCCATGCACTCTATCACACCACAGTGCAATGAAATTGGAAATCCATGCCAAAGAAAACCACAAGAATTTCATCAACATATGGAAATTAAATAGCACCCTACTGAATGACCAATGGGTCACAGTTAAATTAAAGACAGTTTTTACAGGTGAATGATAACAACAATACAACATACCGGAACTTCTGGGACACAATGAAAGCAGTCTTAAGAGGGAAACTTATACCAGTAAATACCCATAACAGGAAAACAGAGCAAGCTCATATCAACAACTTAACTTTGCACCTCAAACTTCTAGAAAGAGAAGAGCAACCTAAACCAAAAGCTCATACAAGGGAGGAAACTATAAAGATCAGAGCAGAAATTAACACATGGAGACTTAAAAAAAACAAAAGAATCAATGAATCGAAGAGTTGGTTCTTCGAAAGATTAAATAAAATTGACAAACCCCTAGCTAACCTTATCAAAAAAAAGGAAACAAAAGACTCAAATCCATGCAATTAAGGAATGAAAAGGGTGAAATCACAACAGACCCTACAGAAATCCAGAAAATCGTCCATACCTACTTTGAAAAATTGTATTCTAATAAGATGGAAAATACAGAAGAAATGGACACATTTCTAGATAAACATGAATTACCAAAGCTGAATCAAGAAAATATAAAAATCCTAAATAACCCAATATCATTAAATGAAATCAAAGATGTAATTAAAAACCTATCAACAAAGAAAAGCCTAGGCCCTGATGGATTCACTACTGAATTCTTCAAGAAATTTAATGAAGACCTAACACCAATATTTCTCAGACCCTTTAATGAAATTGAAAGGGAAGCAATACTCCCAAATTCATTCCTGGAAACAAGCATTACTCTGATTCCAAAACCACAGAAGGACCCAACTAAGAAAGAGAATTACAGGCCAATCTCCCCAATGAACGTTGATGCAAAAATCCTCAATACAATACTGGCAGACTGCAGCAAATCGTCAAGAAGATTGTACACCATGATCAAGTGGGATTCATCCCAGGGATGCAGAGATGGTTCAACATACATAAATCCATAAATGTAATACACCATATTAACAGAGACAAGGATTAAAATCATATGATCATCTCAATGGATACAGAAAAAGCTTTTGACAAAGTCCAGCACCATTCATGATAAAAACCCTACAGAATATTGGAACAGATGGTCTATTTCAATCTGATAAAAGCCCTCTACAACAAACCAACAGCCAACATCATACTAAATGGACAAAAACTGAAAGCTTTCACTTTAACATCAGGAACAAGACAAGGATGTCCACTGTCTCCACTCTTATTCAACATAATCCTGGAAACTTTAGCCGAAACAATTAGACAAGAGAAAGAAATAAAAGGAATAAAGATAAGAAAGAAAGAAGTTAAGCTATCTTTATTTGCAGATGACATGATACTCTACTTAGAAGACCCCAAAACCTCCATCAAAAGACTGCTAGATTTAATAAGCAAATTCAGTAATGTAGCTGGTTACAAAGCCAACACTCAAAAAAAAAAATCAATAGCCTTCCTGTACATGAATAACCAACTCCTTGAGAGAGAAATTAGGGAAACAATGCCTTTTACAATAGCATCCAAAAAAATCAAATACCTAGGAATGAACCTAACAAAGAAGTAAAGTAAAAGACCTCTACATTGAAAACTACAGTGCTCTGAAAAAGAAGACTGAAGAGGGTATTAGAAAATGGAGAGATATCCCATGCTCTTGGGTAGGAAGAACCAGTCTCGTGAAAATGGCCATACTTCCAAAACTGTTATACAGATTCAATGCAATTCAAATCAAAATTCTAATAGCTTATCTCACAGAATTAAGAGAAAACAATCCTAAAATTCATCTGGAACCAGAAGAGACCTAGAATAGCAAAGGCAATCCTGGACAACAAAGACAAGACAGGGGGCAACCAATCCCTGACTTGAAATTACACTACAAAGCTACTGTGATAAAAACAGTGTGGTATTGGGAAGAAGAAGACGAAGAAGATGAAGAAGACAAAGAAGACGAAGAAGAAGACGACAAAGAAGAAGAAGACGACGACAACGACGAAGAAGAAGACAAAGACGACGAAGACAAAGAAGACAAAGAAGATGACGAAGAAGACGATGAAGAAAACGAAGAAGACGAAGACGAAGACGAAGACGAAGACGAAGACGAAGACGAAGGGAAGGAAGGAAGGAAGGAAGGAAGGAAGGAAGGAAGGAAGGAAGGAAAGAAGATAAAACAAAACCAGACCCAAACATCAATGGGACAGATCAGAACATGCAGAAACAACTCCAGACACACTAAACCACCTTATCTTTGACGAAGATGCCAAACACATTCACTGGAAGAAAGACAGCCTCTTTAATAAATGGTGCTAGAAAAACTGGTTCTACACGTACCAAAGATTAAAACTGGACCCAGATCTTTCACCATGTACCAAGCTAAAATCAGAATGGATCAAAGATCTTAAAACAGAAATATTACATCTGCTGGAAGATGGAGTAGGTAAACTTCTTGAAGACACTGGTGTAGGTGAAGACTTTATGAACAAAACCCAGATCGCACAAGAACTATCACAAAGAATCAACAACTGGGGTCTCACCCTACTGAAAAGCTTCTGCTCAGCGGAAAAAACTACCAACAGTATGAAGAGACAATCCACAACGTGGGAGAAAATGTTTGCCAGCTGTTCCTCAAAGGATTACTATTGAGAACATATAAAGAACTCAAAAATTCTCCCAGATTTAAAGACCCAATCTAAAAATGGGTATCTGAGATGAACACACAATTCTGAGATGAATACAAATGGCAAGTAAGTATGTTAAAAAATGTTCACCATCGCTGGTCATTCGAGAGATACAAATTAAAACAACACTGAGATTCTACCTCGCCCCAGACTGAATCGCTAGTATCAAGAAATCAACCAGTAACAATGCTGGAGGGGCTGTGAGGAAAAAGGAACCCTTCTCCACTGTTGGTGGGAGTGTAGATTGGTACAACCACTGTGGAAATCAGTGTGGCAATGCCTCAAAAAACTAGGATTAGAGGTCCCATGCAACCCAACTATTCCCCTTCTGGGTATCTTCCCAAAAGAATTAAAAACTTCATACCACAGTGATATATGTGTACTCATGTCTATAGCAGCACAGTTTATGATAGCCAGATCTTGGAAACAACCTAAATGCCCATCAACTGAGGGATGGATAAAAAATGATGTGATACTTTTATACAATGGAGTACTACTCACCCATAAAGAAGGATAAAGTGGACACTTTTATAGGTAAATGGATGCACCTTGGGAACACACTCATTAGTGAAATAAATCAGACACATGTGTAAACATCATATTGTTTCATTAGTGTGACAAGCTGAAAAAAACATGTATATGTATATAAAAAATAGTTAAGACAATTATACTACTGATTTCTCTGAGTTTGCTGAAGAGAAAGATTTGTGCTGGTATTATTTGGACAATTGAATGCAGAAGTCTTGTGCTCTGGGTGAATGATTTGAGGATGACAGTGTACAATGTATGTATCATTGTTGCCGCCTGATTCACATGTATTGAAATTTTGTTTTTTCTTTTTTTATCCTTCAATAAAATGGATTTAGAAATAAAATTGATAAGACAGATCTTAAATTTATACTGAAATCCAAAAAAGAAGCATTAAGTCAGAAGACTTCTGATTTCAAAACTCATTTAAAAACTATAAATAAACGGGTGGGGATGCAACTCAGTGGTGCAATTGCCTGCCTGGCAAGGACAAGGTCCAAAGTTCAATTCCCAGCACCAAAAAATAAAAAAAATTAAAAAACTATAGATATTCTTATACTGATTCAATAGGTGGCATGTAAACCAAAAGAATTTTACTTTCATAGTCAAAAACTTTCAAAACAGTGCCAAGAAAACAGAATGAGAAAAACAGTCTTTTCAATAAATGGTCCTGAGATAACTGGATATCCACATGCAAGAAGATGAATTTAGGTCTTTATACTTCACATCTAAAACAAAAACTTCAGAACCGACCAAAAACCTTAATGTGAAAGTTAAAACTAGAAAAAGTCTTAGAAGAAAACAGGTGTAAATCTTTGTGCTAGAAAAGATTTCTTTAGAGGCAAGTAATAAAAGAAAAATACTGATCAAAATGAAAAAACCACAGAATAAAGAATATTTATAATCTAATGAGGGATTTGATACATAAAGAATATTTACATCTGAATAATCAGGTAACTCTTTCACAAATGAGCACAGGAGAGCTGGGAATGTGGTTTAACATGCTTAAAGCCCAAAGTGCATGGGGGAGGGGGGACAGATAATGTGGAATGCTATTTCATCAAAGATAATATACGAATAATAATACATCATTAACACAAAACAAGGTATAAGTTATTAACCACATATAAATCAAAATGAGATGCTATTTCATGTGTACACAAGAATGACTACAATCAAAAAGAGTAACAAGTATTGGTGAAAATGTAGAAAAACTGTTATCTTCATATACTGTTGACAGGAATATAAAATGCTAAAATACAGTTTGGCAGTTTCTTAAAATGTTAAACATGGCTTTATTACATGACATAGCAATTTCAGTCATAGGTATCTACAGAAACAAAAACATATTATTCCACAGAGACTTGCACATGAACGGTGACAGCAGCATAATCTATAGTCAAGCAAGAGAAACTAGAAACAACTCAATGCTCATCAGCTGGTAAACAGATGAACAAAATGTGGTATACAACCACACAATGGAATATTCTTTAGTCATTTAAAGGAACAAACCACCAATACATGCTACAGCATGGATGAATATTTCTTAAATTTTATGTGGAGTAGAAGCTATTCACCAAGAGCACATAATTTGGTGATTCTTCTTACATGACATGTCCAGAAAAGACAAAATGTAAGACACAAAATAGATTAACAGTTGTCTGGGACTGGGGCTGGGAAGAAAGGGCTTTGAAAAGACACAGTTTTCTTTTTGACTTGATGAAAATGTTCTATAATTGTGTTGTAGCAGCAGCTTCACAATTCTATAAATTTAATAATCACTGAATAGTACAGATAAATCAACTGCATTTTGTGGTACACAAATTATACCTCAATAAACCTATCTTTAAAAAGAGCCATGAAAATCCAGGCTTAGATTCCCCAGTCCTCATACTCCTCCAACCCTCAAGTACTAGGGCTCTAACCCTGGGCCTCCTAGGATGGCAGGCAAATAATCTACCACTGAAACACATCTCCAGCTCTTTAGAATTTTTGAAAGATATTTCAGTCTTACTTTTTTATGCATTTGGAGAGGCATTGCTATATATTTATTATTTGTCTACAGAAACAGCATTTGTGGCAGTTTACACTGACAAATGTAACAACCCAAAGCTAAAGGCAACATTACCAAATAATGAAAACAGCAATAAGGGCCTGGAATACACACAGTGCCTGCCTGACAGGTGCAAGGTCCCAAGTTCAATTCCTGGTACCAAAACAACTAGCAATAATTCTGTATGAACTGTAATTTTTTTCTCCTTTATACCCCCATCTGTTCCTCCAAGAAATCAGATTAACATGTCGATAAAAGGACCTGAGTCAGCTCAAATCATGGGTATTCAACAGAACAGCACAGTCACACACACATAAAAATAGCCTGCCTTGAAGTAATGAGGTGGTTTTCTTTCTCAGTTCTTACTAGAAATGTTACAGGGCTTAAAATATACCTCCTAGTTGATTTGGATTACGGAGAAAAGGGTACCTACCTAGGCAAAGAGCTGCTTTAAAAAATAATTTTTTTAAAAAATCACGCAAGTGTTATGCTGGCCCCACCTTTCCTGGCCTAAGCTAAAATCCACAGTTTCTCACTCCTTCTTATTCTGCCTTGTAATAGTCACATGTTGAGCTCACAGAATCTCCGCACTGATGGCAATCATAATTCCTCTCCTTCCCATTAGCTAATCTCTGTTCCACCTCCATCCTCAAGATAATACAGTAATACCTCAGCTCACTAATGCGTCTGCTTGTAAACAACTCAGTTCACAAAACAGTTTGACAAAACTTTGCTTCTGTTCATGAATGCCTCATCAGGTGACAAACATGACCACAGTCATCTTCCCCAAAATCACAAAACAAATTAAGTTTGTAAACCAAGGTACCACTGTCTAAGGAAGACCCTGTGATCAGTGTACTCAATATGACCCGAACCATCAGGTAAACGGGTCTCAGCAGGGATGGGAGAAAGTGGTGTCAAGCACACTTTAAGGGATTCTGTTCACATGCCAGCTCCAGGGCCCCACTCCGGAAGCATCCTTTTAGAATGAGGACCACTTGCTGAAAGTTCTGCTGCAACACTTAGCAGCTGGAAACATACAACACCCTTCTTTCTCATTCTAACAGCCACTTTCCCTACCTAGCCCATTTACTTACTACTTCAGATAACAGTACTCTCTTCCAACTTCTGTGCTAGACTTATGGAACCTCAAATGACTCACAAGCACCTCAAAATTCTAGTCCAATCCAAGTATCAGTGGCAACTCTAATACAGACGATCACTTACTGCCAGCTTTGAACGATAGGTAACATATGCCCTTACTTACTAAACACAAATGTCTTTTTAAAAAAAAAATTCACAATTAAGAAAAAAGACATCACTCGCTGAAATTTACAATATACTTTCAGCCTTACAATCTTAGCACTAGAGGAAAGACTACCAGTCTGCCTTTTAAAAGGAAAATTTGCAAAGTGGTAGATTCACCACAGCTAAACTTCATTAACAGAAGGAACTAGACACACCTCACAGAGCAGTCACATCCCATCAACCAAATTTACAGGTTTATCTGTGAAACCACAATGCCAAAAGATGGCTTGCTACACAGGAACCAAACCATTCTCACCCTCTCAGATAAGCACATCAAATTATCATTAGATTATTGCTTCATAAGCATGCAACCAGATGAAGAGGGCCAAAACAGGCTAAATAATAATATAAAATTTTCCTACCAAGATGAAACTCCCTAACCATAGAAATGGTCTTGTCCATACTACCAAATCAATGCACAGCACCTACATCCACTAAAAAGCAACAAAGCCCTTTTCCTGGACAAAGGCTTAAGACACTAAGCCATCTATCTGAATGACACATTTTTTTTCTTGATCTGTATTATCCATTCAATCAGCGTTACATGTAGGGTTGCCAGCCAGGGAGCTGTTTTATTCAAGTAATCAAAAAATTTTTGCTCTATTGTATTATGCTTTAATTTACAATTTAGCTCAAGAAAGTTAATTATACTGATCTCACTTCCAAATTCTAGAGAATTTTCATTAAATATTTAATAAGCATTCACTGTGTACCAAGCTATTCTGGGTACTATACTAGATCTTCCACAATGAACAAATCAAAATATCAGCTATCTTTATATCCTGATTTACTTCATGTAATCCCTAAGCATGATGTCAAAACTCACAACCAGTAAATGCTCAAAAGTGCTAAAAAGACACTATGATATTTTGAGACAATTAGAGAAGTACGACTATTGACTGTATGTCAGGTAACTAAATCTTAGGTATAATCATGGTGTGACTAAGAGAATATTCTTGTTCTAGAAAGATTAATATTGAAATGAAAAGCAAAACTTTGAGGCCTAAAATGAATTCGCAGAGCATTTAAACATGTAGAGATGAACCAGGTAAGTCAAAATGTTAACTAGTCAAACGAAAGAGACACTGAGATTTAGTGTAGTCTTCTTGTTTTTTTAAATGTTTGTGAGGGTTTGAAAATTTGCAAAAAGCGATCTTGAGTCCCTCCCCTAAAAAGAAAAATAGCTTACAAAATAATGTCAATATTAAAAAGTTACAAGCCAGGCGTGGTGGTGCACACCTTTAATCCCAGCACTCGGGAGGCTGAGGTAGGTGGAACATTGTGAGTTTGAGGCTGGCTTGGGCTACAGCGTGAGCACAAGGCTAGCCTGAACTACATAGTGCGACCCTGCCTCAAAAAACTAGGGCTGGGAGTTTGGCTCAGCAGCTTAAGTACCTGCCTGGTAGGTGCGAGGTTGTGAGTTTGATCCCTGGTGCCACAAAAAAAATAAATTAATTAATTAATTAATTTAATTAAATTAAAATTACAGGCGTGACTTTGTCATTCGATACCCGGTTCCAAATATATATACATATACATACATACATACACACACACACACACACACACACACACACACACACACATACATATTTTTTTTTAAACCTAAAGCTGAACAAAAATATGAACTCACTGAGTACTTAACAATTCTGAAGCCAGACGTGGTGGCACACACCTTTAATCCCAGCACTCGGGAGGCTGAGGTAGGTAGAGCGTTGTGAGTTCAAGGCTGGCTTAGGCTACGTGAGCAACGTCGGCCTAAACTAGATAGTGCGACTCTGCCTTGAAAAAAAACTAGGGCCGGGAGTTTGGCTCAGTGGCTTAAACGCCTGCTTGGGAGGCGTGATCCCGGTACTGACCAAAAAAAAAAACAAACAAAAAAAAAAAAAAATTCTGAGCAAATACATTGCCAATAGTTAAGGCTATTAAAGCTTATGTTGTTTCCATTTTATAAAAATTAAACATGTTTCTATTTTAAAGCTTCAAATGTTTTCATTTTAAAGCTCAGCTATAAAAGATATGAAAAGCCCTTGAGATACTCTAAGTGTTTCAAGGTCTAAAACCAAAAAGAATTTTTCTCTAGCTTTGATAGAAAATTCAGTTGAAAATATCCCACACCTACACAATAATGATCGAGCAAGTACAGTCCAGGTAGAAACAGTGAAGGATAGCAGCTCACCAATGTGAACAGTCATGCAGGCTGTCATGCAGAGCTTTCCGAAGCACCGAGTCCTTGTCATAAATGCCCCAGGTAGCTTGTAGTACTGAGTCAAGTAAGCAGTCTCCTGCAGTTCGGTTCCAAAGAGCATAGAGTCGACTGTCCAAACGTGTAGCCAACTCCAAGGACCAGTTTATAATTGGCGATTCTTCTTCTAACTCTATGAAGAATTTAAATAATGTGTTTAACAGAATTTGAATAACAAGTTCATTTTCATGCCTATGTAATTACAAACTATTCAATGGAGTAAAAAACTGATCTTTTTTTACATGTAAAAAGCAACTGAAGTGGCACTAATAAATACCTAAAGAAATTTGATCTATTGAAACAAACTTTTTGAGTATGTCAAGCTTCTGAGGCTCTGGAATGATTTATTTAAATTCTTTACAATTTGACTTTCTTAAAAATGCTTAATATAACCAGACGGTACATGCCTATAATCCCAGCACTCAGGAGGCTGAGGCAGGAGGATTGTTGCAAGTTCAAGGCCAGCCTGGGTTACAAAGTGAGCTCAAGGCCAGCCTGAACTGCATAGGGAGACCACGTGTCAAAAAAAAAAAAAAAAAAGTACAATATGATACTGCTCTTAAGGACTTTACATCTATAATTTAAAAATAAAACTAAGCAAGCCAACTATACACCCAACTATTCCATACCTTATAAAATAAAGCAAGCCGGGCATGGTGGCGCACACCTTTAATCCCAGCTACAATGTGAGCGCAGGGCCAGCCTGAGCTACATAGCGTAACCCTGCCTAAAAAACTAGGGCCGGGAGTTTGGCTCGGAGGCTTAAGCGCCTATCTGGCAGGCACAAGGTTGTGAGTTCGATCTCCAGTGCCGCAAAAATTAAAAAATAAAAAACAAAAAATAAAACGAAGCAAATGTTAATTATCAGATAAAGGTAAATCACAATCATTAATTACATGCTTACCTTTTTGCACATCTCTATCAAGCACCTCATCAAATAATTTTTCTTGGACTGTTGGAGGCAAGTCTTCAATATCTATTTTAAAAAAAAAGACAACAGATACTTCTTTTATTTCATAACTTAACACAAGCCTTTAACAGTAATGTCCTCTATAATAACTCTCTTTAAACTGCAGACTGTAAAGTTGTTTTTTTTTTTAAATGTGTGTATGTATGTGTCTGGGATATAAAATATTTCCCTCCTATATTTCATTGCCAAACCCTAATTTAACATATGAATAAGCCAGGGATATAGTTCCTATCTGGCGAGTGTGAGGTTCTGAGTTTGATTCCCAGTACCCCCCCAAAAAAAACATATAAATATATAGAATAACACTTCAGCCAATAATTAAATGTTTTTCTCTTCTCTTCATATGTATACTGACCTGTTACTTTCAAACTTTAGAATTTTCTTATAAAAATTAATGAACTACGCATCTTGTCATTCAGTTTTTTGTAATCCTCAAATCCTCTTCTCTGTAAGTAGCCTGGAGTAAGAAGCATTACCCTTAAAACTATCTCTTAAAAAAAAAAAAAAAAAAGTATCTTTAGCCAGATGTGGTGGCACATGCCTGTAATCCCAGCACTTGGAGGCTCA
This sequence comes from Dasyprocta punctata, assembly GCA_004363535.1. Classification (NCBI taxonomy): domain Eukaryota; kingdom Metazoa; phylum Chordata; class Mammalia; order Rodentia; family Dasyproctidae; genus Dasyprocta; species Dasyprocta punctata. Next base: position 77,518 of record RJWM01006452.1, read on the forward strand.
GACAGGAGGATCGCTGTGAGTTCAGAGCCAGGCTAGACGACAAGTGTGTTCAAGGACAGTCTGCACTACATGGTTAGACTCTGCCTCAAAATAAAAATTTGTTTTTTAATTCAAAACAAAAATCCAATCATGATTTGGGATAGGTTTAAATATAGAACATTTCGATTGACATTTGCTCTGATTTTAGTAGGCTTGGTTATTATTATCTAACATTTGTAACTGCCTCTGTTTATACCTTAATATAAATGTTCAAAACATTTAGATTCCAGAAGGAAGCTTGATTTTAGAAATTTTTGATGTTTGGCACAGTTATTCACTGCCAAGTGACAAAAGGCATCCTAGAAGACACTTTCAACTGCCAACAAACTGAAAAATGGAAACAGGCTTCAAAGTATAATAGAAATGAATGTAGTAAGTGAAAAAGAATGGTAGTTCAAAAGTACCAGTATCTTTAAATCAAATAACCTAACTCTATGCATCAAAAGCCCATGTTCTTAATTCTATCTATTAAATATCAAGTTAACCAAGGGCGATCTAATTTCAAAATACAGACTTGAAAAGAAAGGATAAATTAAAAATAGACTGAAAAGAAGGATATTCTAAGTAACATCAAAAAAAAAAAAAAAGGACAAAACATCCTTTCAAAGAACCAAGACCCACAAAGCAATCAGTTACTGATAACTAAAGCATTTACAAGAGCCCTTGAACTGACCACTTCCAGCATAAACAGCACAATCAAGTCATTTAAGATGCCCACACCATAGCTAAATTATTTTCTGACAAAACCGCAATTTTCATCCATAAACAAAAATACACTATAATAAAATAGAAATTTTATTTCACATTAAATTTTGGAGTTACCTGCTGGCAAAGTAAATGTTACAAGGTCAGTTAGAAAATAGCAAGCAAAATCTCCTTTTCTCTGATGAAGAGAGGCAGCTATTTCTCTCCGGATTTGTTCTGTCAGTTCAGGACACACCATTGCTGGAATACACTTTGCTGCTTGTTGAGACACCTTAAATACAAAAGAAGCTTTGCTCTGTACCTCATTTATCATAAACAGAAAAACATAATAATAGCATTTAAAAGAAATTAGCAAAATTTCCCAATAACTCAGTTGTTCTTTCCAATATTAAAATATTATTTCCTCACTAGTAGATGTACATTAGTACAACTTTTCAGGGAAATGGCCACAAAAATATTTCACCTGGATTCAGTAAAACAGCCAAGTGGGTGGCCCATGCCTATAATCTAGCACTGGTAAGGCTGAGGTAGGAGAATCGTGAGCACAAAGTCAGGCTGAACTACATAATGAGTTCAGTCTGAACTACAGAACTACAGACTAAGACCCTATATCCAAATTAATTTTTAAAAAAACTTTGTATTTATACGTATCATAAAGGTATGTCTCAGGAGCAAGGAGGAAGACAGAAAAACCTAGATAAGACTAACCATGGTGTGCCTAACAAAAACATTCTTAAAAAAAAGAAAGCCTACAATATAGCTCAGTGGCATAAGCGCCTGCCTGGCAAGCACAAGGTCCTGAGTTGGATTCCCGATACCAAAAAAAAAAAAAAAAAGGTTAAACACTCTTCTTCCACATGTTTCAAGTATCCTGACTTGAAATAAAGAAAACAAATTTAAATAAATTTCCCTCTGGTCTCAAACCCATCCCACTTCCTCATTTGCTACCACACTTTAATTTTTTAAAAAGCATTTGGCATCTCCAAATTTCAACAAAGATGGAAAAACCAGGAAGTAAAGCCTGACAGACACTGAGATGCAAACACTGTTACAAGGAACACTATCACAGAGGCCACTAAGAAAGGAAATATAACAAACTACAGAGGGATACAACTTTCTCCCTTTTAAATGCTGAAAAGCAATAAAACAGTCAAAGATTTCACCTTACATCTCGGCTGTATTCAGTTTATGGACATGAAGAAATGGATATACAGAAAATTTTGAAATAAAAGGTGAGTTTTTGCTATGAGTTAAGGGTCTGGTGTCAACCCTGAGCAAGCCAGTCAGCTCTGTTCATCTATCACCAACCTGCTGATAAGCAATCCGGTGACCTTCCTGAAGGCAGTTTTCTAGTCACATGGGGTCTGGAACAACAAGTCTCACAGTAAAACCACTCAATGAGTTGAGTTTTACTGATAATTCAACTATGTAGAATTTGTAGACAACTAACTACAAGTAAACAGGGTTTAACTATTAAGTAAAAAGGGTTTCAAAATCCCTGCGTAACAGAAAGTTCCTATACAAAAATTCAGTTCTAAACTGGGCATGGTGGCACACACCTTTAATCCCAGCACTCAGGAGGCTGAGGTAGGAGGAACGTTGTGAGTTCAAGGCCAGCTTGGGCTACAACGCGAGTGCAAGGCCAGCCTGAGCTACATAGTGCGACCCTGCCTCAAAAAACTAGGGTCAGGAGTTTGGCTCAGTGGCTTAAGCGCCTGTGTGGCAGGCACGAGGCTGTGAGTTCAATCCCCAATGCCACCAAAAAAAAAATTCAGTTCTATTAAGACTTTTTGGCTAACACTGCTAAAACAGATATCAAAAGTGAAATTTTCAGTGGGGATATAGCTCAGCGGCACAAGCACCTGCCTGGCAAGTGCAAGGTCGTGAGTTCAATCCCTAGTATAAAAAAAACAAAAGTGAAATTTTTAAAAATAGCTTTTTCCAATCTGCTAACCCTCACACCCTTTCTAAAAACTATATAACTTCCAAAAACACCTGTAAGCGCGTTCAAGGATAACCTGCACTACACAGTGAGACCCTGCCTCAGCACCACTCCCCCACAAAAAAACCTGGACTGTACCCTGAATACAGTGAAAGTTCCAAGAAAAGCATGGCCTCCAAGTTTTCACTTTCACCACCATGTTAAGGACAGGTCCCTGAAGTCTGCTTGTCATCTTCTTGCCTCTTCAATATGATTTTCAACATCTTAATGCTAGTAGTTTTCAAAGTAGGGCCCATGAACTTGAGAAGGGTCCATGAATGTAAACAGAACTGTATTTTAATGAAATTTAAATCCTTCAATTTTACTAACTTCTTGCCCAAAATGTATTTTCTTATAAATTACAAATTTGGCTTAGTATTTTAATAATTATATTTTAATTAAACTGATTTCATTTGTACTCATACTTAACCTTATTTAAAAAGTTTTGAGTCCCCAGGTCCCACTAGACTACCAACAAGTCCTTGACGTAAAGCACAGTAAGTCTAGATACATATTCCAAAGGCAACATTCTCCTGTTATTCCAAAAGAACCTGGCTTTGTGCTTTCTCTGCAGACATGTCCCAAACCCTTACCCACATCCCTCAGGTGTCCCTACTAACCCCCTTAATACTACCCTCTAAAGTAACTGCTCCACTGTGACTACATTCCATTACCAATTTTATTTCTGATCTATAACAAACCCGTTCCACCTCTCCCATGCTGTACCAGGATTGGTCCACATGTCCCATAGAATTTGGAAATGCTAAGAATTTGCTGGTTCCTAAATTGGTTCATAAAAGACACTTCAGGTTCCATTTGGATCACTCACTCACACTCTTTCCCTCTCTTGAATCATCTGGTCTGGATAAAACCAGCTGCCACGAGTCAATACTGAGCAAGAGCCCACATAACAAAGAACTGAAACCTCCTGCCAAAAACCATGTAAGTGATCTTGGGAATAGATCCTCTAACCCAGCCAAGTTTCTTGACGAGATCATTCACCACAAACTTAACTGCAATTTTGTGATAAACGCAACCAAAACTATTAGCTCAGTCTCAGCTGGATTCTTGACTCTTGCAAACTGAAGTAACAAATATTCATTATCTTAAACTATCTACTTTTCAGGTAATTTGTGACGTGGCAGTAAAAAATAAATACACTAGTGTTAGCTGGGTGTGGTGGCACACATCTGTAATCCCAGCACTCAGGAGGCTGAGGCAGGAAGATTGCTGTGAGTTCAAGACCAGCCAGGGCTACAAAGTGAGTTCAAGGCCAGCCCAAACTGCATAGTGAGATCCTGACACAAAAAGACCTCCCCCCCCAAAAAAAAAACAACACACACACACACACACTAGTGTTCTAATATCATCCCACTGCTAGTCTCCAGATTTTCTTAACAGTCCTGTGATTTATGACAGCCCATTCTGAACCCTGTTCTCTCCCAGCTTAAGGGGAACCTATGAATGCCCTAAAAACTTTAACCAGGGTTCAGAGATGCCTTTCCTCTTGTCTCCTACCACCACCAGCAACTACACCACAATAACATCCCTTCCAATTCACAACATAACTGGTATCACAACACAAATGCCCAATATATTGTAAGTTATGTCCCAATATATTGTAATTCTGCCTTCTGCTTCTGATTCTTTGCTACAAATGCACGCAGGCCTTAAGACACCATACAAACCGCGTCTTAACTATTCTATCCAATGTTCTTCCTGCTCTGTAATTATATAGTTCCTTTTCAATAGTGTTCTTCTCCCTTGTACCCAGTAAGCCTGTCCATTATTTTCATCATAGCCTTTGGTATCTCTAAACCTCTCCTTCCTAAGTTCACCCATTCCTTCCCCCTGGTGTCAATGGAAATCTAACCAAACTGAATACAATGGCTGGTGACCATGATCACACTTTCATTTAACCTGAATGTTTTTTTAACATCCTACACAGTGCCCTGTACATAAGGGTACCCAAATACTGACAAATTTGAATAAACAAGCAAGCCTAAGTACACAAGCTGTGTAATGACAAACTTTTGAGTCAACTTTGTACTTCTACTGTATTTCCCTTTAAAAAAAAACGCCTAGATAGTAAAATCGTATCTTGAATATTGCAATTTTTATCATTTGTAACATCTACTTAGTTGTTACTAAACCCAAAACTTCAGAATCAGTTCAGTCTATTATCTTACCACTACTCCCACATCTAGTGTACCTGCTTCTTAAGACTAAGCACATCTCCATACCAGCCAGCTTCTTTCCATTTCTACAGTCACTATGCTACTGTCAGTTTCAGCCAGTCTCACTGCAACAGGCTCCTAACTAGGCTTGCCCTGCTCCAGTGCATGCCAAAACACAATCTGTTCTTGTCAATTCATTACTCTTGCCCTTGTTCATCTTACAGTGCCCTCAAGATAATCTCTAAATTCTTCAACAAGGAAGGAATGTCCTTCAAATAATCTTTCCCTTTTACTACCCTCAGAATACATAATCTTTAACATGCCTTGATATAGAAGATCCTTCATGAGCCTGCCCCTGGTTCCTCTCTCATAATTCCCTTCTCTCAGACCCCATTCACTACTCAACCATTCTGAATTGTACACAAGTGAATTAACCACAAACATATACCATGACCCATGGCCCCTGCAAAAATGGTTTCCTCAACTTCTCTCCCTTGATCCACTTCACATGGCTAGTCCTCCTCTAAATTTAGGTAAACTATTACCTGCTCTAAGTATGAAGGAAGGACACCTACCAAACACCCGTAAGTACTCACACAGCACTTGAAATTTCATCATTACATAAGCTGTAGAGTTACCCATTCGTTTTTCTACTTTTGTGAAAATTTAGTAAAGAAAGACCCAATGTCTTCACAATTCCACCCTCAGCATAGTGCCTGGCATACAGCACACTCAATAAATATTTTTTTAAATGAATAATAGGTACATGTCAGTGCCTTGTAAACATAATTCAAGTAATGTTTAATTGAAATATTGTGGCAAAATGTGCTGTTTTAAAAGCATACGCTGCTGGGGGTGGGGAGGAGTGATGTGCATTCGTAGTCCTGGCAAGACAGGAATATCAATGGAACCTAGGAGTTTGAGGCTAGATCAGGACACAGTTAGACCTCATCTGAAAAGAAAAAATTAAAAAGCACACACCCTTAAAAATTCTATACTGTTAATTAGGTATGGTAGCACACACCTGCAATCCCAGCACTCAGGAGGCTAGAGCAGGAGGACCACTGCAATTTTGAGGCCAGCCTGTGTTACACAGTGAGTTCAAGGCCACCTGAACTACATAGCAAGACCCTGTCTCAAAACACAACGAAAATTATACATTGCTGAAACTGTTTAACATGATTTCTTAAATGTGGGTAAAAATATATAAAATATTTAAGAACTGTTGAGAGAAACATTATGATGCCAAAAATGAAAACTAGAGAACACACCTCATTAGCATAAAAGAATGTTTAACCAAAATGCCACACTTACCTCCGTAAGCAATATTGCTAGCATATCCTGTCTTTGAAAACGTATAGCTAAGTGTACCAGAGTATATCCAACATCAAAGGCAGAAGGACGGTTCAGCAAGCGTACTTCATCAGCAGTGAGTTGACGTGCAATATCTCCTCCTGATGACTTGTATGCTTCTATGGCAGCTAAATCACCTTCTACTACCCCTGAAACAAGCATCAAGATAAAAAAGCATTTAATTCTGTCTTCCTTTATAAAAGGTACAAACCTGTAACATTCACATCAAAACCCAAGTGCTTCTCTGCTTCCCTGGATCTTGAGGTATCATTTAATAAGTGTCCTAAAGAAAGCCGGGCGTGGTGGCGCACGCCTTTAATCCCAGCACTCGGGAGGCTGAGGTAGGCGGAGCGTTGTGGGTTCGAGGCCAGCTTGGGCTACAACGCGAGCGCAAGGCCGGCCTGAGCTACATAGTGCGACCCTGCCTCGAAAAACCAGGGCCGGGAGTTTGGCTCAGTGCCTTAAGCGCCTGCCCTGGCAGGCGCGAGGTTGTGAGTTCAATCCCCGGTGCCGCAAAAAAAAAAAAAAAAAAAAAAA
>RJWM01006453.1:0-21113 GCA_004363535.1 Dasyprocta punctata
GAATATTTAAATTCTAATTAATTTTAATTGAAATAGGCATTAGTTGCCTCTGTAATGGACAGTACAGGTCAAGAAGCCTGGTACATGTACCTCCAGTCCCTTGGGAGCTCTTCAGACTCTATGAGAAACTCTCAATATCTGCATTATCCCTAAAATAATGTTCCTCTTCTTGAGTAAAAAGTCATTGGAAAGACTTTTTGTTACTGTAGCTTCCCTTCTCATTCTTTTTTGTTTGTTTTGTTTTGCTTTGCTTTGGTTTTTGTTTTTGTTTTCTGCTGTCCTTGAACATACCCTATACTCAAGGCTGCAGTCATTCTCCTGCCTCAGCCTCCCAAGTACTGGGATTACAGGTGTATACCACTATGCCTGGGGCTCACACTCTTGTTTTAGACATTTAGAATTCAGAAAACAGGGCTGGGGATATAGCTCATTGGTAATCATTTGCCTAGCATATGTGAAAGTCTAGGTTCTGTCCTTCATGCTGGAGAGAGAGGGAGGGAGAGAGAGAGAGAGAGAGAGAATGAGAACCAGAGGTGGGGGGAGAGGAAAAGGGAGGAGCGAGAGGAGAAAGAGAGGGGAAGCAGGAAAGGTGGAGGAGGGGTTAGTGGGGAGAGGGAGAGAGAGAGAAAATCCACAAAGGAGAAACATCGCCATCACTATCTGCTGTCGATGAGGACCAAAGCCCCACAATACCCGCCTTGGAACAGAGGGCCCTGGAAGCGTCCTGTGGTCAGTACTCCAGGTCAAGGCCACAGAGCCCTGTCGTCTCCAGCCCTGCCGCCTCCAAGCCGTCCTCACTCTCACCCTCACCCTCTCATCCTCGGGCAGCAGCAGCCCCTTCCCGCCGCAGGGGTGCACGCTGCCAGGGCCCCGCAGAGGCAGAGGTTTCTCCCACAGCAGAAGGCGACACCTCCCCAGGCTCCAGCTAGAGTGGCCGATGGCGTCTCAAATCCAGGGCCGCTTGCAGTCGGGCAGTCCGTTTGAGACCACAGGGTTGAGTCCCTGGGGCAGCTCTGGCTCCAGGAGTCTCAGCCGCTGCGGAGATGTCCTGGGGGAAAGGACAAGCCGTGCAGATGGTGACCTGCCGCAGCCTGGTCCTAGCACTGGACCCGAGCAGAGTGGGCGTTTCCGGCAGCGTGAAATGGAAGGAGAAAGGAACAGTTACTCTTTGTGTCACAAGGGGGAGCTCCAAGGTGTCATCTTGATCACATCAGTAACGTGTGGGCTCAGTATATTCCCGGTTTGTTTGGGTTTTGTTTTTGTTTGGTTTGGGTGGCACTGGGGACTGAACAGAGGGTGTGTGCCTGAGACCTTCTCAAAATAAGCTCTAAGTTGCTAAAGTGCCCTTGCTGGGTTCGAACTTCCAACCCTCCTCAGCCATCAGTCAGTGCTGGGATCAGAGGCAAGTACCACCTCATCGGACTATTCCTTTATCTTGAGTGTTTCAAACATCCCCTCAGAGCAGCACCCCACTAAGCAACATTGAAGTTTCTTGCTAAACCCCAGCCCGAGCCAGTCTGGAACACCTGGACAACCTCATTCTTCCTAGCAGAGAGGCAATGCCACAGTCGTTCACCAAGACAATGTTATGGCCAAGAGACCAGAGTTACCAGGTTCTGTAAATAAAGATGGAGTATGCTCAATCAAATCTGAATCTGAGATAAGTACAAATCATGTTTTAGTATATCTCCAAAATATTTCATGGAACATAGGTTCATAAAAATTATTCTCAGCGAGTTTAACTCTCTCCCCAGCCCCTATGGGCCAGCAGGGTTGCCCTGAGCAGGCAGGGAGGGCAGGGCAGCCCCAATTTCTGCACCTCCCCCAACTGCATGCAGAAGGGACTCAGGCCCACCCAGGCTTCTGCAGGTTCCTTTGGTGTGGTGGCCTGTAACTGTGGCACTCTGGAGGCTGAGACAGAAGGATCACTGAATTTGAGGCCAACCTCGGCTACATGGTAAGTTCAAGACCAGTCTGAACTACATAGGGAGACCCTGTCCAAAAAAACCACAAGTACAAAAAGAAATCTCCAGGGACAGAGGTCTGATGTATCCTTTTCAGCATGTAGCCTGATTACCATACTGCAGTCTTCCAATGAAGTGACGGAAAATACTGAAGTTTACTGTGAGTTTTGGTTCGAGGAGGACATAAATTTGGCAACCAAACTTGATATTCAATGAAATGCCCTGAGAAGGGGGACTCACAAAATCATTCTTAGAAGCCGGTATTACCATGATTCTAAAACCTGGCAAGGATCCATTCAAAATAGAGAACTATACACCAATCTCTTGAATACATACAGATGCAAAAATCTTCAACAAAATACTGGCCAAGAGAATGCAATGAATCATAAAAAGATCATACATGATGACCAAATAGGCTTTCCCCAGGGAAGCAAGGATGGTTCAACATATACAAATTAATAAAAGTAATAATTACACAAACAAAAGCAAGGACAAAAATTACATGATCATGGGTCAGCGATATAGCTCAGCAGCATAACACCTGCCTGCCAAGCACAAAGTCCTGAGTTCAAGTCCCAGTACAAAAAAAAAAATCACATGATCATCTCAATAGAAACAGAAAAAGCCTTTGAAAAAAACTCTAACATCCATTCATGATAAAAATCCTGAAAAAAGCAGGGCAAAGTGGTACACACCAATAATCTCAGCATTCAGGAGGCTGAGGCAGGAGGATCCCTGAGGATTGTATGAGTGAATTCAAGGCCAGTCTAAACCATAAAGCAAGATCCTGTTTTTTAAACAACCTGGGGGAAAAAGCCCTGAAGAAAATAGGGATAGAAAGATCCTTTCTTAATCTGATAAAATTAATTTATGACAGACCTACTGCCAACACCATGTTAAATAGAGAAAAACTGAAAACTTTTTCTCTAAAATCAGTAATAAGAAAGGATGTCCAGTATCACTACTCCTGTTCAATATAGTATTCAAAACATTAGCCAGAGCAATTAGGCAAGAAAGAAAAAAAGGGATATGGATAGGAAAGGAAGAAATCAAATTATCATCATTTGCAGATGACATGATCCTGTGCATAAAAGACCCAATTCCATCAAAAGGCTCCTAAAATTAATGACCAAATTCAGCAATGTCACAAAAAATCCACACGCAAAAATTAATAGTGTTCCTGTACGTTAATAATGAACTCACTGTGAAAAAAATTAGGAAAAAGTAGCATTCACAATAGCACCAAGAAAAATTAAATACTTAGAAATTAACCTAACCAAGGAAGTAAAAGACTTCTACAATGAAAGCTGTAGTACTCTGGAAAAGGAAGAGGAAAAGGAAGAGGAAAAGGATATCAGAAAATGGAAAGATATCCCCAGTTCCTGGATAGGCAGAACTAATATAGTCAAAATGACCATACTTCCAAAACTGACATACAGATTTAAAATGATCTAAACCTACATACCAACAGCATCCATATTCCATTCATGGAATGGTTCAGGTAGAACCAGAAGAGACCCAGAATAGCAAAAGCAGTCCTGGGTATAAACAGCAAAGCAAGAGGCATCACAATCCCCAACTTGAAGTTATATTACAAAGCTACAGTGATAAAAACAGCATGGTAAATATATATGCATATATATGATAGCTAAGATAATTATACTTGTTGCTTTTAGTTCATTGAAAAGAACAGTTTGTGCTTATGTAGTTTGATCAATTTTGCATGGCTATATTTTGTAATCTGAGCAACTACTTTGAAAATAATTATACTCAATATATTAACCATTGTTAATTCCCTATTATCCCATTTTAAAATTCTGTATCAGTGTTTCTATTGGTTTTTTTTTTCTCTTTAAAATAAAAACAGCATGGTTCTGTCTCAAAAATAGACACAAGGATCAATGGAAGAGAATAAAGGATGCAGAAATGACTTCAAGTACATTCAACTATTTGATCTTTGACAAAGGGATCAAAAACATACACTGCAGGAAAGATAGCCTCTAACAAATGGTGTTGGGAAAACTGACTATCTACGTGCAGAATACTGATCTAGGCCCATATCTTTCAACTGTACTAAACTAAAATCAAAATAGACCAAAAATCTAAATGTTAAAACAGGCCTGTAATCCCAGCACTAAGGAGGCTGAGGCAGAAGGATTGCTGTGAGTTTGAGGCCAGCCTGGGCTATAAAGTGAGTTCAAAACCAGTCAGGACTACATAGTGAGACCCTGTCTCAAAAAGACAAAAAAATAGAAAATAAATGTTGAAACAGAAACACTTAACCTGCTGGAAGATAAAATAGGTAAAACTCTTGAAGTCATAGGTGTAGGCAGGGACTTTCTGAACAGAAGCCCAGTTGCACAGGAAATAGTACCAAGAATCAGCAAATGGGATCACATCAAATTAAAATGCTCCTGCATAGTAAAGGAAATAACCAACAGAGTGAAAAAAGAGACAGACTGCAGAATGGGGAAAAAAATTGCCAGTGATTCTTCAGTCAGAAGGCTCATATCTAGAATATATAAAGAATTTAGTCAGGCACAGTGGTGCATTCCTGTAATCCCAACACTTGGGAGGCTGATGCAGGAGGATTACTGCAAGTTTGAGGACACCCTGTCTACATAATGAGTTCAAGACCAGCCTTAACTACATATTAAAACCCTGTCTCAAAAAAAAAAAATAGAATATATGAGAAAGAAATGTGCCTCTCGAGAACCCACCACGTTGGGTCAGGGAGGATCCAACCAGAAGACAACTAACCTGACTTCCTGGTGAGTGTGCATGACCAGCATGGACTCCAGGAAGAGAAAGAGATGTGCCTCCCGTAGGCCTACAGCGCACGGGCTAAGAATCAAGGACACCACCTCCCAACGTAAGCAACCTGCTGGTTTGGAGGACCGGCTTAGTTGATAACAATTATGGTACATAAAGCAACTAAATGCTTGTATTGTTTGGTTGATTTTGCAGGCCTGGAGCCAGCAGTCTGAGCATCTCTTGGGAAGATGACAGTATGCAATGTAGCAAATATAGGGGATTCTCCTCTGTCTTGTCTTTGAGGCCCAATATTGTTCTCATTGTTTTGCTTTTTCTGATTTTTTTTTTTTGCTTTATTTCATATTCTGTTTTTATTGTTTTGTTTTTGGTTTGATTTTACTATGCCTGATGGAATGGTCAACAATTCTGAAAATAACAAGATATACTATAGTAGCTATTGTTTTCCTAGTATTTTTCTTCAAAGTTCTGTACCAGTTCTACTGCTTTGTTTTGATTGACTTTGTTGTGTTATGTTTTGTTGAATTTTACTATCTTCAAAATAAAAAAAATAGAAAATATAAAGAACCAAAAAAAATTAGACACTCCCAAATAAGAGACTCAATTTTAAAAAGGCAAATGAAATGGATATTTCTCAAAAGAAAAAGTACAAAGGGCCCAATAAATATATGAAGAAATGTTTAGATTCTCCGGCCATTAGGGAAATGCAAATTAAAACAACACTTTTTTGGGGTAAAATGAAATAACATTTTACCCCAGAAAGAATGGCCATCATCAAGATATCAAATAATATAGCTGGGCATGGTGGTGCACATCCATAATCCCAGCACTGGGGAGGCTGATCAGGAGGATCACTGTGAGTTCAATGTTAGCCTAGGCTACATAGATCCTGTCTCAAAAAGAAAATATTAAATAACAAATGCTGGTGAAACTGTGGGGAAAAAGGAAACTATCTACATTGTTGATGGGAATGTAAACTAGTGCAACTACTATGGGAGTCAGTACGGAGATTCCTCAAAACACTAAAACTAGAAATTCCATCTAACCCAGCTATTCTCCTTCTAGGTATGACAAAAAGAGTTAAAGACATCATGTTACAGTAATACATGCATACCCATGTTTATAGCGGTACAACTCATAGTAGCTAAATCTTGAAATTGGCTTATATGTCCATCGACAGATGAATTGTAAGGAAAATGTGGTCTTTACACACAATGGGATACTATTCTGCCATAAAGAAGGATAAACTTAAATTGTCTGTAGGAAGATGAATGCACCTTGAGACCACAATGTTAAGACACTGTGCTTAAGAATTTTATGGTTTCTCTATCTTTCACCGTGTATTAAGTTAAAATCTAAATGGATTAAAGATCTCAACATTAAAATAGAAACATTAAATCTGCTGGAAGATACAGTAGATAAAACTCTTGAAAATACTGGTGTAGGCAAAGACTTCATGAATAAAAGCCAGACTGCACAGGAACTAGCGCAAAGAATCAACAAATGGGATCTCATCCTACTGAAAAGCTTTTGCACAGCAAGAGAAACTATCAACAGTGTGAAGAGACTACCCACAATCTGGGAGAAATTGTGTACCAGCTGTCCCTCAGACAAAGGATTAATATCAAAAACCTATAAAGAACTTTTAAAAAAATCAGTCCTCCAAGGTTTAAAGACCCAAACCAAAAATGGGCATCTGACATGAACACACATGTCTCAGATGAAGAAGTACAAACAGCAAATAAATACGTGAAAAAATGTTCAACAGCACTGGCCATTTGAGAGATGCAAATGAAAGTAACACTCAGATTCCACCTCACCCCAGAAAGAATGGTTAGTCTTAAGAAGTCAACCAGTAACAAATGCTGGAGGGGCTGTGAACAAAAAGGAACACTTCTCCACTGTTGGTAGGAATGCAGGCTGGTGCAACCACTGTGGAAGTCAGTGTGGAGATTCTTCAAAAAGCTAGGATCGGAGGTCCCATTTGACCCAGCTATTCCCCTTCTGAGTATCTTCCCGAAAGAACTAAAAACAACTCACCACAGTGATATATGTGCACCTACATTCATAGCTGTCCAGTTCATAATATCTAGATCCTGGAAACAACCTAAATGCCCCTCGACTGAGGAATAGATAAAAAAAGATGTGGTATTTCTACATAATGGAACACTACTTAGCTATAAAGAACAATAAACTAGACATTTTCACCCTTAAATGAATGAGTACTGAAAATATACTTCTCAGTGAACTAAATAAGTCACACATATGTGACTATTGCATTGTTGCACTGGTGTGATGAACTGAAACCAAATCTATGTATATAAAAAATTAGTTGGGACAGTCAGAGAAAAAGAATTTTGAGTGAAATGTAGTTTTCTCAGGGTCATCTTCAGATTTTTTTTTTCAGATTTTATTTTTAATGCGAAATGTTTATTTGAAAACAATAATCATAACAAAGAAGATAGTCATATAGCAGGTTTCTCTTGATACATTGAGACAAAAGTTTTGTGTTAATAATTTGTTGGATAATGTTTCATGTCTATATTTTTATCTTAAATAATTTCTGGGAATATAGTAATGTACAATGCGCTGATAATTGTTACTGTCTTATTGGCTGGTTGCGAAATTGTTTTGTTTTGATTTCTTATTTTCCTTTTGTTTAAAATTAAAAAAAGCCGGGCGTGGTGGCGCACGCCTTTAATCCCAGCACTCGGGAGGCTGAGGTAGGAGGAGCGTTGTGAGTTCAAGGCCGGCTTGGGCTACAACGCGAGTGCAAGGCTGGCCTGAGCTACACATTGCGACCCTGCCTCAAAAAACCAGGGCCGGGAGTTTGGCTCAGTGACTTAAGCGCCTGTCTGGCAAGCGCGAGGTTGTGAGTTCAACCCCTGGTGCCGCAAAAAAAATAATAAAAATAAAAATAAAAAAATAAAATTAAAAAAAGAATTTTATGGTTTCTCTTATATGAGTAACACAAAATATAAATGAATAGCAAACTAAAAGGTAGATAATACAAAGTAGAGAGAGAGAGCTCTTTCTCAAATAGGAAGGGAATCCAGAGATAGAGGAAGGGAAAAGGGAGGGGAAGGGGAAGGGGATGAAAAAAGAATTAGGATGTTATCTACATATACCAACTCCACACAAGAATGTAATCATTATGTACTACAAACACGTACTAATAAAAATAATGAAATGTATTGAGAAATTCTGTAGGGTTGGGCAAATGTGTTAGTCACTTTTCTTATGGCTGACACAAAATACCCAATGCCCAAAATTAAGGGAAGAAAGGTTTATTTATTTAGCTCACAGTTTGTAGGTTTCAGTCCATGAATCAATTCCAGAGTCACACACTCTAGATCCAGCCATCTCTGAAGAAGCCCCACCTATGACTACACCTATGGGGGACATGTAGACACAAGCCTTTAACAGCAAGGTGACCTAGAATCTCAGCCAACCACTGGAGGTTATTAGAAAGCAAACCTCAGTGTCCCAACATTCAAGAATTTACAGATATACTCAGAGCAGCACTTCAGAGCTCTTAAATGATTATCTCTGGTATCCTCTGTCATGTGACAGCTCAAATCCCGCATGAGAGCACACCATGCTGACCTTACAGAAGTGACTCTCCCCAGCTTGCCCCTCCGCTGAGCTTCACCGTTGAAGAATCAAAGGGAAATGCAGGGAGAGATCTAGAGCTCCCACCTGCCATCCATAAGCGCTCCCTCTGCCTGCCACCAAGTACCCAAATGTGTGGACCCTGCTGAGGGTCCTGTGTTCTTCCTATGATGACAGATGAGAATGAGCACTGGGAAAGCAGACAAAAAGGTCTCAAAGCATACTAGAGGAACACTCTGACAGACCAAAGGTCAAGTAACTGAGGTTTTGTTTTGTTTTGTTTTGTTTTTGGTACTGGGGATAGAACTCACAACCTTGCCCTTGCCAGCAAGTCACTGTACCACTGAGCTATGTCCTTGGCAAGTAACTCGGTTTTTAAATTTTTTTTCCCATTTTAGCAGTTTTTAATTAAAGTTGTGTATAAAAGGACTTTATTCCTGCATCTTCTCAGTTGTTTCTTCCTCATATTTGCCCTTTTCCTTTCCTATTTGGTGAGATTTGGCTTTCTGTACCAGGATCTTTTTGCAGTCTTTGTCCAGTTTTCGCCTGGTGATAACCATCTTGCCGGGGTGAATGCCCACATGGGCAGTTGTGCCATTTGCCTTTTCTTGCTGCATTCATTCAATGCAGATGACGTTTCTTCCTGCAAACCTGGACTCCTTTGCCAACCTGCTGACCTTGACAGTGTCCTCACACAACCTGAACCTCATCATCCTTTCGGATGGACACAGAGCAAACACTGTATCTCTGTCTCAGCTCTTTGGAAAAGGGGGAAGACATAATCTTCCTAGGAATGGGGACGGTGCACTGAAATGCCTTTTACAGTTTTTGCTTCGGTCCACAGTCACTAAAGGACTGAACTTCAGTTTGTCTGCTGCAGCTCCGGCAATGGCCCTAGAAGGGAAGAGCTATAACTTTTGCTATAAAACACAATCCGGATTTAATGGTGGACACACATATCAAACTATACACAGCTCCTAGCACTCGGGAGGCTGGGGTAGGTGGAGCGTTGTGAGTTCGAGGCCGGCCTGGGCTACATAGTGCGACCCTACCTCAAAAAACTAGGGCTGAGAGTTTGGCTCAGTGGCTTAAGCGCCTGCTTGGCAGCAGGCTCGAGGTTGTGAGTTTGATCCGTGGTATCAACAAAACAAAACAAAAAAATACCTGGGAGACTTATGTTTTGTTCATGATAATGAGGATTAAACCCAGGACCATTGCACTAAACTATGTCCACAGCTCTGTTTTTTATCTTGAGACATGGTCTTACTAAGTCTCTGAGTAGCCCAGACAAGAGCTTGAACTTGCAATCCTCCTACCTTTGCCTCAGCCCGCAGAGGGCTGGGACTATAGCCATGTGCCACCACACCAGCTGAGTTTCTTTTCACGTCAGACATGTGACCCCACTTATAAGATCTTCCACAGAGCAGCCCTAGCCAGAAATGGGGTGACCCTCAGTTTCTGGGCATAGTCTTTTCACAAGGGATGCTGAGAAGATGTGGCTTTGCTCTTAACCTGTGAAACAGCCTCCGGCTACCTTTGCTCAGTCCCTTTCAGACACGTGGCAGTTAGAAACTTTCTTTTTGCAGTACTGGGGATTGAACCCAAGGCCTCCTACGTGCTAACTACAAACGCTACCACCCCGGCCCAGTAACAGAAATGCTGAAGCATCATCTGAAGAATGCCTTTTTGTCTAAGTCAATGATAATCAACCTTTTCAGTGAAAAGACCAACTCGCTAAAAAGTAATGTTACCAAATTTTTAAAAGAAACTATCTCATTTATCACGAAATACAATATCAACAACTTTGCTTAAGCATGCTTTTGTTCTTCCAAGTTCTAAAGGGTTTCTCTATTTTGGCTAATCTTTCAGAAACTGCATAACATCCCTGCCTTGGTATATCTGATGTAACATTGCACCTTTTGCCAACATTTTTGGTCAAGAAGAGTATTTGGGGAGATGGTTCATTGGGCTTTCCTTAACTGACCCTAGAACGCACTGACCTGCAGTGTGTTTGACACTGTAGAGTGCATAACATGAGCCGACCTTCAGGGTACAGTGCAACATCCTGCATTCACATACACCTGTGTACCCACCTGGTCAAGACAGGCTTGCCTTGCACTTCTGCACATTACTCCGTGTCCCTTCCCAGGCAACACTGTCACCTGAGGGACTTCCTCCATTCTGACTTCTATCACCTCCATTAGTTTTGCTTGTTCCCAAGTTGCACAGAACTGGCAGCATAAACTGGGTGTGCTGGTGCACTCTGGGAGGCTGAAGCAGGAGGAGCACAAGTTCGAGCCCAGCCTGGGCAACTCAGCAACTTAGTGAGATTGTCTCTCCACATAGAAAATAAAAAAGGGCCAAGGATTGTAGCTCAGTAAAGATCCTAGGTTCAATCCTCGGTACCAGCAATAAATAAATAAATAAATAAATAAACAAACAATTAAAAAAGGGAACTCATACAGTACTACGCCTGTATTCGTTAAACATTATTTCTGTGAGATGTGTCTGTGTTGTTGCACACGTCAGTACTTCTGTAGGTGTATCTGTTTTTGGAGGTAGTGTCTCTCTATGCTGCTCAGGCTCAAGTGATCCATTTGCATCAGCCTCCCAAGTAGCTGAAACTGCAGGCATGGGCCACCACACCCAACTAGTAATTCATTCTCTTATTACTACACAGTATTCCATTATATGACTATATCACAATTTATCAATATTCCTAATGCTGGACGTTTCTATTCTGGGTTTTGTTTTTTCTTTGAGACAGGCTGACCTGAAATTTATGACATAACCCAAACTGGTCTCCAACACATATCTTCCTGCCTCAGCCTCCCAAGTGCTGCGATTACAAGTATGCAACATCATGCCAGCCTCTATAGTCTGGATTTTGGCTCTTTTGAATAAAGGTACTATGAAACTATGCTATGTGCATGTCTACTGGCACATTCTTTTCTCCTGGGTCTCTACCTAGGAATTGAATTGTTAAGTAATAATATAGGCATGTGTTTAACTTTAGTCTCTACAGCCAAACTGCTTCCTATAGCAATTTATAGTCCCTCCCCGCTTTCCAGCAATGTATGAGAATTTCAATCGCTCCCCGGGCTTACCAACATTTTATATTATCAGCCTTCCCCTTATCCCCCGACCAGCTTCTTTTTTTTTTTCACTGCTGGGGATTGAATCCAGGGCATTCACACTGAGCTACATCCTAAGCTCTTTTTAATTATTTTGTGTTTGGTGACAGGCTCTAGCTACATTGATAAGTGCCCAGACTGGACTTAAATTTTCAATCCTCCCTCCTCAGCATTCCAGAACATTAGGATTACAGGCAATCATCACCATGCTTGACTTTTCACAATTTTTTGTTTTGTTTTGTTTCTTGTTGTTTTTTTGTTCTGTTTTGTTTTGGTGCCGAGGATCGTACTCACAACCTCACACCTGCCAGGCAGGTGCTTATGCCACTGAGCTAAATCCCTGGCCCTATTTTTTGAGACAGTGTCTCACTGTGCAGTTCAGGACGGCCTTGAACTCACTTTGTAGCCCAGGCTGGTCTCAAACTCACAACGATCCTCCTGCCTCAGCCTCCCAAGTGCTGGGATTAAAGGCGTGTGCCACCACACCTGGCTTCTTGTTTCTAGTTTTTTAAAACAGGGTCTCACTATGTAATTCAGATTGGCCTTCAACTCACTATGTAGCCCAGGCTGGCCTCAAACTCTCAGCAACCCTCCTGCCTCAGCTTCCTGGAGTGCTGGGATTATAGGTGCGAGCCACAACTCTAAACAACAATGAAAAAAGGTAGCTCACTCTTTTTTTCCCCCAGTTCTGAGAATGGAGCACAGGGCCTCATGTATGCTAGGCAACTGTTCTACTACCAAACTATACCTCCCCCAGTCCTCCTTCTTTCCTTGCTTTCCTTCCCTCTTTTCTTCCTTTCTTTTCTCTCCACCGCCCCCACCCGCTGCCCTTTTGAGACAGGGACCCACTTTGTAGTGCAGACTGGCCTTGAACTCCTGGCAATCCTCCTGTATCAGCCTCCTCAGTGCTGAGATTACAGGCGTCTGCCACGACATCTGCTATCTTTTGTGTGGTGCTAGGAATTCAACCTAGGACTTTTGCACTGAGCTGTAACCCCAGCCCTTTTTTAAAATTTTGAGACAGCGTCTCACTAAATTGCCCAGGCTAGGCTCAAACTTGAGATCCTTCCTCAGCCTCCCAGAGTGCTAAGATTACAAGTGCCACATGCCCAGCCTTTTAATTTTTTTTCCCTGTGATGGTAGAATCAAATCCATGACCTTGGATACCCAAGCAAGGATTCTAACACTGAACCACATTCCAGATCCTTAGAGCTTCTTAAGTAAGGTTTCTTTAAAATAACAGTTAAAAATTACATTAAACACACACACACATACACTCAGATTTGGGGCCTGGCAGAATGGCTCCTGCAAAGAAAACGGCAAAAAGAAGAGCCATTCTGTCGATAGCAAGCCAGACCCAGGCACATGTGTGCTGTGGACTTCAGGAAGCACAGTGCTTGGGGAGATCTGAAAATCTGCCACAAAAGGGATGGGGACCCTGGATGTGCACAGTGATACCGGGCTCGACAAAACTGTCTGGGCCAAAAGAATAAGGAATGCCACATCACCATGTTCCTGAGCCTCAATTTCCCCATCTGAATATGGAGCATTTCCTAAAATTTAACTTCAGGACATACTGGGAGGACAGGAGACACAGTCGTCACCACTTCTGGCTATGGTAGGCAGAATAATGGCCCCAAAGATGTTCATATAACCTGGGCGTGGTGGTGCACACCTGTAATCCCAGCACTCGGGAGGTTGAGGCAGGAGGATTGTTGCAAATTTGAGACCACCCTGGGCTACAAAGTAAGCTCAAAGCCAGCCTGAACTGCACAGTAAGACACTGTCACAAAAGACCAAAAAAAAAAAAATGTACATACACTAAACCCCAGAATCGGGGAATATTTGGCCTCCCATAGCAGGGACTCTGCAGATGGACTGAGGGGATAGGTACTGACACAGGTGGGCTATCCAGGTGGGCCCAGGCTAACCCCAGGAACCCTAAAAGCAGAGCATCTTTCCTGATTTTGATCAGAGGGAAAAGTGTGAAGACAAAAGAGTTGGAGAGAAGTGGCATTGCTGGCTATGACAATGGAGAAAGGGAACAAAGAGCAAAAGAATAAGAGCAGCTTCTGGAAACTGCAAAAGGCCAAAACTGATTCTCCCCTTGGCCTCCAGGAAAGACCGAAGTCCTATCAACACCTGGACTTCAGCCCAGGGAGACCAGGGTCTGACTTGTTTGTGTTCTTTTGAGATACGAGGCAATTTGTTATGCCAGGATTAGAAAACACATGCACTAGCTGGTCTGTAATTTCCCCTTCCGCTAATCAAACCAGTGGAGAACTGTGTATGTTCACCTCTCTTAGGTGGAGGCAGCCACTCACATAATTATTCTACTGACTGTGGGTTGATCGTGGTAGCATTGGCTGACATTAAACAGAAACATGCAAATCAACCTTATGAAACTCTTTGCTGTTTTTGCCATAATGATGTTGCTGAGCAAAACCGGATTACACCAGAGCATCCTCTCTATGAGAACTCACATGAGGGGCTGGTCCTTGTACCGTGTACGTCTGTTCCGTGACCACCATCCTGGTGCCAGCCAACAACAGTAAAGTAGAACTGTGTGCCAACTCTTCCTGGCCTCACCCTCTCTGCACTGGCTGCTAGGAAGCTCAGAGCAGCAACTCCCAAGCAAGGACACCTTGGGGTGGCAGAACTATCAGAATCACCAGGGCAGCTTTGCAGATTGCACGTGAACACTCTAGAAATCCCAGTCTGTCTCCCTGGAGGAAACCGTTCTCCTTCCCACCAGATCCACTGTTTTCGGAAGCCACTGTACTATGTAGAAGAGCAAGTCCTAGTGTGCAAATCTGCTGGCCTGGGGAGAAGATCAAGAATCATTCTCTCAAAAGCTGGCTGTGCTGGCACAAGCCTTTAATCCCAGCACTTAGGAGACTAAGGAGCACTGCCAATTCGAGGCCAGTTTGAGCTGCATAGTGAGTTCAAAGCTGGCCTGAACTACAAGAGACCTTGTCTAAAACAAAACAAAACAAAACAAAACAACTCAACTCATTATCTCAGCATGGCACAATACTAAGTCTGTAATCTTAGCACTCTGAGAGGCTAAGACAGTAGGATCACAAGTTCAAACCCACCCTGGGCAACTTACTAATTTAGTGAGTCTCTCACTCAAAATTTAAAAAAAAAAAAAAAAAAAAAAGGAAGGCTGAGATGTAGATAGTATGAAGGCCTTCGGTTCAATCCCCAGTACCAAAAAAACAAAAAATAAAAACCCAGATATAAGTGTGTGAATATTTCCACTCTCCACCCTTCTCCAGCCTGATATGTTCCCTCCAGAGAGTAATTTTTATGGACCACAGCATGGGCTCTGCTCTGCCTTGATTGCATACCCTAAACATGTGCTGGAACTTAATTCCCAAGGCAACAGCAGTGAGAGGTGGGACGGGCCACAGATGTGACGGAACACACCAGCAGTCCCCCTGCTTGAGCCCATAAGTCCAGGTTCACCCTGGGTAACATAGTGGACCCTGACTCAGGAAGAATAAAAATAAAAAAGAGAGCAAGCGAGATGGAACCTTTGAGAGGCAGGGCACAGGGCACACTCTCGTGAATGAACTAACGCTGTTACAAAAGGGCTTGAGGCCTCTAACCCCTCCTCCTTCTTCTGCCTTCCCACCCTCCACCACGGGATGCTCACTGGATGGGGTCCAAAGAGGCCCCCTAAAGAGGACATGGGGACTTCAATTCCATCAACCAAGTAAATTGCCTGCCTCTCTCTCTCTCTCTCTCTCTCCCTCTGTACTGGAGATTAAACCCAGAGCCTTCACTGAGCTACAACTTTTTTTACAACTGTTTTATTTTGAGGCAGGTTCTAAATTGCTAAATTGCCCACGCTGGGTTTAAACTTTCAATCCTCCTGCCTCAGGCTTTCAGAGAGCTGGGATTACAGGTGTGCACCACGAAGTCCAGCTTTTAAATGGGCTCTTAATGATACACAGTACACTGAAGCTGGGCATGGTGGCACACACCTATAATGCCAGCACTCAGGAGGCTGAGGCAAGAGAAATGTTGCAAGTTCGAGACCAGCCCGGGCTACAAAATGAGCTCAAGTCCAGCCTGAACTGCATAGTGACACCCTATCTCATAAAGATGGAAAAAAAAAATGACAGTACACTGAAAAGTGTACTTTTCCAAGGTCATACAAGAGCAAGTGCCAGAGCACCTGAGAGCACCCACTCCAACACAGAGAAAGATAGAATCTTTTCAGCCTTGCCAACCTGTGCCACCCCCTCCAGAACCCCTATCCTTGCCCAGCCTGCCAGAATCTGTGATCCTTTTGTTGGGATGGGATTGAATTCCCTAGAGCTCTAGTCCAGGACCTGGCCAGCAACTCCAGTAACCAGAGCTGTGTGAGAAGAAAAAGGCCAAACCATGGGCAGCCACACCCTAAACAGAGGTAAGGTCCCAGGTGAGCCATGCCAGAGAGGGACCACCTACCTTATCCAGAAGGTCACTGCTCCCCCCAGCCCGGCTCCACCAAGCACGTGGGACACTGGCTCCCAGCGTCTGCCCTTCTTGTCCTTGGCCTTTGCCCATGGTTCTCCACCTCAATAGCTGTCCTGGAGCTCGGACTCCTCCCCCAGCCCTACTGAAGGCCTCCAGGGATGTGAGATGCACCCCAGGGCTTGGGTGAGGCTTTGGGGCTCCCTATTTCCCCCTTCCAGCCCCAGATCCTCTCAAATTCCCAGAGATGGGTTCCAGCCAGGGAGGGTGGGGCTGCTCCTGGGACCATAAGGAGTCACAAGCTGCTGGGACAGTGACAGAGCTGTGGCAGGCCAACCTTCGACCATCTGCGTGCTTCCCTGACCCCAGCCTGCCATGTCCCAGCACCTGTTCCTCCCGCTCGTGATGCTTGGTAACCTCGGGGGACAGATGACTGCAAGGGGCCCGTGTGCTGGCGCGGCTGGAGCTGGAAAGCAGGATTCCTGGGTTCTGTGTAGTAAGCGAGATGTGAAGACAGGGAGAGAAAAGGGGTGTCAGAGGAGGAAGAGCAGGGGGCATCAGTAGAGGAGGCATCAGGAGGAAGAGGGGCAGCGTGTCCAAGGAGTGGGAAGAAGGCCTCAGTGCCACAGGGGATGGAGCTGGGTGGAGCGAACCAGGGAGAATGTTCCTCCCAGAGCAAGAGCCCTCCCCAGCCTCAGCCTGCCTCCCTGTCTTTCAGCCATCAGTCCTACCACAGGAGCCTTCCAGGATTCAAGTAAGGCCGCTGAACTGAGGGACAGTCATGTGCTGAGGGGTGACCTGGGTGCTGGCTAGGGACTGGGGAGGGGCTGGGTGTTGGGAAGGCAGCCATGGGTGGAGAGTGGAAACCTGTAGGTTGGAAGTCACCAGCATCTTCCTCTTTGTACCCTCTGGTTGTCAGCTCTCAGTCCTACTCCAGAGGCCCCTGAAGAGCTGGGTAAGAAAGTGGCCTGGGTGGCCTTGAATTCTCAATAAGGTTAAGGCTGGTTGGGCCAGGGGGAGGTGGCAGTTCCCACGAACTCAGACAGGCCTGGCTACTGAAGCCGGTGGAAGACTGTGCCTGGTCCCCAGTTACCTGGGCCTCTGCGATAGGGGACCCCAGGCAGGCTCTGACTCCCAGGACTCCCCCTTGTAGACTGCGGGCGCCCTGAGCCCTCTGCCCGCATTCTGGGGGGCTCCGACGCGCAGCCGGGCTCCTGGCCGTGGCAGGTGAGCCTGCACCAAGGCGGGGGCCACGTCTGCGGGGGCTCCCTCATCGCTCCCTCCTGGGTCCTCTCCGCAGCTCACTGTTTCGTGACGTGAGTATGTGCCCCGTCAGCCCCCATCCTTCAAATGCCAGCTGGCCCGAAGCTCGGCTTCCCCCTGCTCCTTCCTCAGGGATAGGTCGGAACCCAGGGGCTCCGGATGTCCCGGTTCCCCAAGCCAGGTCCTCCGCGATTTGTCCCGCGTCTGGGCAGAGGCCACACATCCCCGGGTCCGTCTCCTCCCAACCAATCCCATCACACCTCCAAATCGGGTGCGCCCCAAGCTCCCTCCGCCCCCTGGGTTCCTCCCTGGGGACCCGGGTCCTGCTCCGGCTCCGCCCCCGAGGGTCCGCAGCCAGCACCAGCCCAGCCCAACCCCGCTCGCAGGAACGGGACCTTGGAGCCCGCAACCGAGTGGTCGGTGCTGCTGGGCGTGCACTCCCAGGACGGGCCCTCGGACGGCGCGCAGGTCCGCGCAGTGGCCGCCATCCTGGTGCCGGACAACTACAGCAACGTTGAACTAGGAGCCGACTTGGCCCTGCTGCGCCTGGCCTCACCCGCCAGGCTGGGACCCGCTGTGCGACCCGTCTGCCTGCCCCGCGCCGCGCACCGCTTCGCTCACGGCACCGCCTGCTGGGCCACGGGCTGGGGGGACGTCCAGGAGGAGGGTGAGTGGGCGGGCCCGGCCTGGCGTGGGCGGTGGCCCGGGCTCTGGGCTCCGGGCCAGCCTCTCAGTTCGACGCCGGGGGCGGTTCAGAGCCTTGAAGCTAGGGGTTCTGCTAGGCCGCTGGAAAATTCCGCACGTGTGCTAATCTTACCTGTCCTCCGCGCCTGGGGTTCTCTAACACAACCGAATCGCCCACACACACCCGGTTCCCGCCTCTTTCCTCTCTTTTTATTTTCTGGGTTCAGATCCAACTAGACTTCCCATCCTAGCTCTGCTGTTTCAGACCAAGAATTTCACCCAGTACATTTCCTCCTCTGTAAAACGGGGTCAGCCAGGCGTGGTGGCGCACATCTCTAGTCCCAGCACTCGGGAGGCTGAGGCAGAAGGATGGCCTTGAGTTCGAGGCCAGCCTAGGCTATATAGTTCAAGGCCAGCCTGGAGTACATAGTGAGAACTTGCCTCAAAAAATTAAAATAATATAATATAGGATCGTTGAGTAGATTAAATGAGAAAAATCCACCTACAGCTTGTAGCACAGTGCCCAGCATCGCCATACTTAATGTGAGTATTTTGACCTTAAGTAATTGGTGCTACAGCTCTAAGGCACACAGATAGTAGGCATTCAGCAAGTATTTCTGGCCTCCTTTGCTCCCAACCCCTCTTCTCCGCATTCTGTCCAACTCTCTCATCACCCTGCTCCTCATCGCCTCTTCTCCAACTTCACTCATTCATTGTCATTCTTTTTGTTTCCTTTTTTAAGACAGGGTCTCCCTATACAGTTCACACTGGCCTTGAGCTCACCTTGTAGCCCATGCTGGTCTTGAACTCTCAACAATCCTCCTGCCTCAGCCCTCCCTAGTACTGAGATTATAGGTGTGCACCACCATACCGGCAATTGTCTTTTTTTTGTTTGTTTGTCAGTATCAGGGATTGAACTCACAGCCTCGCGCCTGCCAAGCAGGCACTTAAGCCACTGAACCAAACTCCAGGCCCTATATTTTCTGAGGCAGGGTCACACTATGTAGCTCAGGCCGGCCTTGCTCACATTGTAGCCCAAGCCAGCCTCGAACTCACAATGCTCCACCTACCTCAGCCTCGCCGGTTGGCAATTTTGTCATTCTTTTAAGGTTTTTTTTTTCTTTTAAGGTATTTTTATGTGCACAATATTAGGGCTCAGAGATACACCAGCAAACGTAAAAAACAAAAGCTTTGCCTTCAGAGCTCGCAGTCTAGTAGGTAGACAAGCAGTAAACTCAATAAATAAGCAAACACTGTTTGAAGATGTGGGGCAAAACAAAGTACTTTTCCGTTCTTCTCATCCAGTGCTGCCTTTCCCCGCCCCCTCCCGGCAACGTTCCACTTTCCCTCTGATCAGGCCCTGCCAGGATGAGGGCAGGAAGCCTCTGCAGGAAGGAGCCCTGAAGGAGGGGTTGACAAGGAAGAGGCCTCGTGGCCACCTGGGGGGGCTGGGTGGACAGGGCCAGGCCATCCTGTCAGTGGGCTGGCAGAGCAGATGTCTGGGGTGGTTTTGCACCGAAGCAAGATGGAGGAAGGCAGCAGTCATCCTGGGGCCCCGGAAATGGGCTAAAAAAGCCAGGCTGAGCAAAGCCAGCAGGGGCAAGGGAGGCTGCCAAGGCCACGGAGGCCAGACCATGAAGGCCTTAAGGTGGGACAGAGACACAGAGCCCCAGGAGTCCCCAGGACACTCTCCAAACTTTCCTGGTGGAGCCCCCAGTACAGTCTCAGCTATCACCTGCCCTCTCAGGATTCTGGGGGGTGGAGAAGGGGCAGCTTCCATGCCTTTCCCAGCCCTTTCTGGTTCCTGAGACTTTGTTTCCATCAAAAAGCAGGATAGTGCTGAGGCTCCACTTTAGACTATGGATCCATTTATTATTCTTGGTAAGATCAGAGCTGAGCTACATCCCTTTGGCAGTGCCACAGGATTACAGGGCCCGCTAGGGCAGCTGTGGAAAGAATGCTAAGTCACAGTTGACTTGGGAGCTGGCTGGGGAAGGGGAGCTAAGGAAGGGGTTATAGCCAGGCATGCTGGCCCTGCCTATCATCCCGGCACTGGGGGGAGAGAGGGCCTGAGGCAGGAGGATCGCTAGGAGTTCCAGGCCAGCCTGAACTACGAAGCAAAGCTCTGTCTCAAAAAACCAAAAGCAAACAAACAAAGGTCACTGATGCTTGGCAACTCAGTACAAGACCACAAGTAGCCCATGTGGCACTTTTGTGAAGTGTATCCTCTCCAGATCACCACGGCTCCATGCCAGGGCTCAGAGATCAATAATTTTAGTCCCCACACATCCTTTGTCGGCTGGGAGCTTTGCACAGTGGGCACCATCCCTATGGCTCTCGTTGTGTACTTGCTGAGGCCTGAGATGGGGAGACAGGAAGGTGACAGATGGAAGCGAGACGAGAGCTGGTGAACGTGTACACCAGAGTATCCAGGCATCTTTGCCCACTATTTTTTATTACAGCAGATTGGCAACAGAGATTAATGGATTTCCTTTTGGCAGACTTGCACATGCACATAACATACTTCAGTCATTCTCTCTCCCAATAATGTAGGGGAAAATGTAACTCCCAACCTGCTAGATGTCAGATACGCCAAGTTCATGCCCACCCCACCCAAAATCGAAGAATGAATTCTAAGCAAAAACAGAGGTTAAGAGTAGGAAAATTTTATTAAGCGATATAGCTCTTGAAAGGAAGGAGGGGACCTGAAAATGGGTTGCCACAAAGGCCACTTCTCTGAGAGTGTTTTATCGAGCAGAATCACCAGGTGGATACAATGTGAGTCAAATGCTCAACCAATAAGATTACAAGTATGGTCACTTAGCTAATATTGATCCAATAGGGAGGCTGGACACGTAGCAAGGGGGCATGGAAAGAACAGAGGGATTCTTGGGAAGGGATGGGTCTGGAGGTTCTGGTCACCCACCTGGGTGACTGATGTCTATCTCGACTTTATTGGGTCAGGTGATGCCAATTATAGTATAATCTCAATTTATTGCTTATCCTCAGGGAGGTACGTAGGCCTGTTCATTCCATCTTTTTTTTATTGTACCGGGAATCAAATTCAGAACCTTGCACTTGCCAGGCAGGTGCTTGTGATGCTGAGCTATACCCCCGGCCCCTTCCATCTTATCTTGAGGCCTGGCCTTCAGAAGATTCACTCCCAGAAGCCCGGCGTGGTGGCGCACGCCTTTAATCCCAGCACTCAGGAGGCTGA
>RJWM01006453.1:21213-84410 GCA_004363535.1 Dasyprocta punctata
CACTCCCAGCCACAGGTGTAATATACTCTCATCTTCTGCACTGACTCTCCTCAGGGCTGGACCTGTCTGATTGCCCATAAGATTTCTGCCTAACTTAGCTGTGTAACATATCATACGTCTTTTTCATCTCCCACCTAGTTTTACATTGAGGCATCTTGATGGCCATGTCCAGGAGGCAGCAGGTGGACAAATCTGAGCCCTGGGGGACCAGGTGCTCCATACCTGCCTCACAGTATTTGCTCTCTGGTTCTGCTGCCAGACCCTCTGCCTCCCCCCTGGGTGCTGCAGGAAGTGGAGCTTCGGTTGCTGGGAGAGGCCGCCTGTCAGTGTCTCTATAGCCGACCTGGCCCCTTCAACCTCACTTTCCAGCTACTGCCAGGGATGCTGTGTGCTGGCTATCCAGAGGGACGCAGGGACACCTGCCAGGTAAGGAGAAGTCCCTCATCTACAAGCACCTGGCAAGGACAGATCCCTAACTCATAGGAAGCAGCCAATGAATAAATAGCTCTCTGAGCCTCATTTGCAAAAAAGAGGGCAAGATTGCCAAAAGAATTGGGACTGGGGTTGTAGCTTACTGGTACAACACATGTCTATCATGCATATAGCCCTTGGCAGAATCCCAAGTGTCACCAAAATAATAATAGTAGTAATGATAATAAGATAAAATAAAAACAAGTAGCCACACATGGTGGCACAATGGTCTTGGAGGCTGAGGCAGAAGAATGGAAAGTTTGAGAAAGATTGCCTGAGCAATCTATCAAGACAAGTTCTCAAAATAATCTTTTTAAATGGCAAGGGATGGAACTCAGTGCAAAAGTTGTAGGTCCATTCCCCAGGATCACAAAAATAATGTTGTTTTTTTTTTCTTTTTGCCGCACTGGGGATTGAACTCAAAACCTCGCACCTGCCTGACAGGTGAGTAAGCTGCTGAGCCAAACTCCCAGCCCTGGTTTTTTGAGGCAGTGTCACACTGTGTAGCTCAGGCCGGCCTTGCGCTCGCGTTGTAGCCCAAGCAGGCCTCGAACTTACAACGCTCCTCCTACCTCAGCCTCCCAAGTGCTGGAATTAAAGGCGTGCGCCACCACGCCCAGCTAAAATAATGTATTTTTTAAAAATTACAAAAAAAAAAAGTTAAAAAAAAAGATTGCCAATGGATCAGATTGACATGAAGATTTTGGATAAATAGAAGCTGGAAGCCAGGCATGTGGTGCATGCCTGTAATCCTAGCACTCAGGAGCTTGAGGCAGGAGGATCATCATGAGTGAGACCCTCTCTCAAAGAAAAAAAAAAAAAGCTGGGCCTGGTGGTGCACACCTTTAATCCCAGCACTTGGAAGGCTGAGGCAGGAAGATCAGTGTGAGTTCGACACCAGCCTGGTGAGTTCAGGGCCTGCCTGAATTGCATAGTGAGACCTTGTCTCAAAAAATAGGACTGGTGATTTAGCTCAGTGGTGTAAGCACCTGCCTAGCAGGCAGGAGGTTGTGAGTTCAATCCCCAATACCAGAAAAAAAAAAAAATAGAAGCTGTGGCTCAAAAGGTAGGCACTGTTTTTTCCGGCAACATAATGCAGTAAAGAACTCTGGCATACGTTGGCCTAATTAGATGTCTAGAACTACCATATATTAGTTTTGTGACTTTGGCCAGGTTGACTTAAACTTCCTGTGCTTTTTCATCTGGAAGATGGAGAAGACGTTACATACCTTAGGAGGTGTTATTATAGTTACTAACAGTACCTGGTCCTTAATAAGAGCTCAGTAAGTATCAGTTATTATTATTCTTGTCCCAAATCCTAAGTGTCTTAGTCACTTTCCCAGTGGCTGGGACAAAATACCTGACACCCCCAACTTAAAGGAGATTTATTTTGGTTCACTTTCATTCCCATGGTTGACTGGCTCCAAGGCAGAAACAGCATGGCACAGGGGTATGGCAGTTGGCACAATCCTCAACTCAAGGGAGCCAGGGAGCAGAGAGCCTAGGGAGGAGCTGGGGACAGGCATACACCGTTCCAGGTCACACCCCCAGTGACTGCCTCCTATCAGGCCTCACCTCCTAACAAGACATTCAGCTGTGAACTCATTATGAACGAATCCGCTGATGAGAACAGCACCCCATGAGCTAGTCATCTTCCACACACATGAGAAATTGGGGGACATTTTAAACCTAAATCATAACACCAGGTCATAACATTGCCCTCGTAACATAATAGGTTCTTAGTAAACTGTATTGGAAAAAATAAATTAATCCTTCACAATAGGTAATTTTCTGTACAACCTACAAAAGGTTACAAATACTATGTTTGTAGCCGGGCATAGTGGTATACACCTGTAATCCCAGCACTGGAGAAACTGAGGTAGGGGGATTGCCCTGAGTTTGAGGCCACCCTGGGCTACATAGTGAGTTCAAGGCCAGCCTGTACTACAAACAGACCATATCCCAAAAACAAACAAACAAACAAACAAAAACCCAAGTACCACATTTTAACCAGTTTTCCAGAAACCTTCCTCGAATGACACGTATTTTTATCATGGGTTTTTTTGTTTTTTTGTTGCGCCACCGGGGATTGAACTCACAGCCTCATGCCTGCCAGACAGGCGCTTAAGCCACCTAGCCAAACTCCCGGCTCTGACACGTATTATTAAAGCACCCCTGTGTGCATTGCAGTGATAGGGATCAAGTTATATGGTCTCAGTACTTGGGAGGCTGACACAGGAGAATTGCCCTGCGTTTACATAGCGAGACCCTGACTCTGAAAAAAAAAAAAAAGGTAGAACTTTTGCCGTGTGGCCAGTATAAGCCCGTGGATCCTTAGTCTGATTACCCTGGACACATCATCTATCATTAGGGTGACTCTGGAGGACCTCTGGTCTGCGAGGAAGGCGGCCGCTGGTTCCAGGCAGGAATCACTAGCTTTGGCTTTGGCTGTGGCCGAAGAAACCGCCCTGGGGTCTTCACTGCTGTGGCTCCCTATGAGGCATGGATACGGGATCGGGTGATGGGCTCAGAGCCTGGGCCTGCCTTTCCCAGTCAGCCGCAGGAGACCCAGTCAGGCCCCTGGGAGCCTAGGGAGGAGAACTGCACCATCGCCCTGCCAGGTGAGCGCACCTGACCCCGCCCGGACGGGAGCGGAGCTTGAACTGGTGGAGACGGTTCCGCGGGCCCCTGACCTGGTCTCTCACCCCTCAGAGTGCGGGAAGGCTCCGCAGCCAGGGGCCTGGCCCTGGGCAGCCCAAGTGACGGTTCCAGGATTCAGACCCTGCCATGGGGCGCTAGTGTCTGAAAGCTGGGTCTTGGCACCTGCCAGCTGCTTTCTGCAGTGAGTGAGAACCCACGTCTCAGGCAAATTCTTGCGCCCATTCCACCCACCTCTCATCGACCTGAGACAATCTGTCCCGCCCAGCCCTTGGTGGGGGTGCAGCGGGGAACCTATCTGGACTCCACGAAGAGGGGGTCCTGATCTGACCGGTGCGGGTGGGGAGATGGTACAAATTCGCTCCAGCAAGGGGCTGGGGGCGGGGGTCAGCAGGCACATTTCGATCTGGATGGGATGAGGGCCTGCCCAGGTACGGTCTAGGCCAGGCGAGGTGTCCAGCGGCTGCGGGGACGCGGTCCTTCCCCAGCCTCCTCATCCCGCAGCTCGGACACTCCCGACAACCGGCCCAGCGACCTCGACGCCTGGCGGGTGCTGCTGCCCTCGCAGCCGCGCTCGGGGAGGGTGGTGCGCCTAGTACTGCACGAGAACGCCTCGCGGGACGACGCGGCTGACCTGGCGCTGCTCCGGCTGCGTGCGCCCGTGAACCTGAGCGCGGCCCTGCGGCCTGTGTGCCTGGCCCACCCCGAGCACTACTTCCTGCCCGGGAGCCGCTGCCGCCTGGCTCGCTGGGGTCGCGGAGGTGCGCGGGGTCCTGGCGCGGGGTGGAGCGGGGGCCCACTAGGTCGCAGGGCGGACTCGCAGTTTTTTCCCCCCAGGACGGGCGCCTGGCCCCAGCGCGCAGCTGGAAGCCGAGCTTTTGGGTAGCTGGTGGTGTCACTGCCTATATGACCGCCGTGGGGCGCCAGTGCCGCTGGCCGGAGACCCGCCTCTTGTGCTCTGCCCCGCCTACCAGGAGGAGGAGGAGGCGGGCCGCTGCTGGGTGAGAATGGGGGCTGGGGCGGGGCCTGAGGCGCTAGGAAGTGGGAGGAGTACTCGGGCGGGGCGGGGCGGGGCCGGCCTGGGGGCGGGGCCGGCCTGGGGGCGGGGCCGGCCTGGGGGCGGGGCCTGACCCTGGAGGACTAAGCGGGCGGGCTAAGCAGGTTGAAGGAGAATCCTGGAGTGGGGTCTGACTTATATATGTGACCGGTGGGACGTGATGGCTGCGTACAAAAAATCCGAAGTCTAAGAAAGGCCAGGCTCAAGCCCGTGACATCCTCACACATTCTCCTGCTGTAGAATGACTCCGGTTGGAGCCTGGTGTGCCGGGAGAAGGGGACCTGGTTCCTGGCTGGAATCAGAGGCTTCTCTGGTAGCTGTCTCCGTCCTCGAGTCTTCTCCCCACTGCAGACCCATGGCCCATGGATCAGCCATGTGACGCGGGGAGCCTACCTGGAGGACCAGCTAGTCTGGGACTGGGGCCCTGAGGGCGAGATCACCGAGCCACAGACTTGTCCCCCACACACAGAGCATGGTGGTGAGCCGGGGCCCTTAGAGTGCAGGAGTTCCTGGGGGCACTTGCACCCGTGGAGGGCTTCGGAGATCCCCTGTGGAGCTCCTACTGAGGTAGCTATCTCCTGTCCCTAGCCTGTGGCCTGCGCCCAGAGGCTGCTCCAACTGGGGTGCTATGGCCCTGGCTGGCAGAGGTACATGTGGCTGGTGACCGAGTCTGCACTGGGATCCTAGTGGCCCCAGGCTGGGTCCTGGCAGCCACCCACTGTATCCTCAGGTGGGTCTCACTCATCTCCTAGGCAAGAGACTGGGGGGAAAATTGGGAGATGGTCAGAAGGACTTTTACAATAGAGGGATGTTCTCCTCTGAGGCCCCCACAGCACAAGAAAACTGCTGTGAGATGCCCTTGTTGGTTTGACTTGGGGTTTTTTGTTTGAGGTGTTTAGAGACAGGATGATTTGGAAGGAGGAATAATGAAGGAGTTAGTGGCATGACCCCTAGCTATCCATTCTGCGCTTGGCCCTGGGTGGGGACAGGCTTTCCCAGCAACAGGAGGAACAAGAGGTGACACTGGTCCTTGTTCCTACAGACCAGGCTCTGCGACAGTGCCTTACATTGAAGTCTATTTGGGCAGGGCAGGGGCCAGCCCCGTCCCACGGGGCCACCAGGTGTCCCGGTTGGTCATCAGCATCCGCCTGCCTCGGCACTTGGGACTTGGGCCCCCCCTGGCCCTCCTGGAGTTGAGCTCCCGGGTGGAGCCCTCACCATCTGCCCTGCCCATCTGCCTCCACCCAGGGGGTGTCCCCCCGGGGGCCAGCTGCTGGGTGCTGGGCTGGAAAGACCCACAGGACCGAGGTGAGAGCCCTGAGTCTTGGCAATGAGGAGTAACTGGGTGCCAGAACCCTAGGCAACCTCTTCCCTCTCTCTAGTCCCTGTAGCTGCTCCTGTCTCCATCTTGACACCACGACTCTGTCACTGCCTGTATCAGGGCATTCTGCCTCCTGGGACCCTCTGTGTCCTCTATGCAGAGGGCCAAGAGGACAGGTGTGAGGTACAGGCACCTGGGTGTGGGTTTCCTGGTCCAGGGAGGGGAGAAGCAGTGCTGGGCAGCTGGACCCTGCAGAGACCAGGGCTGAAATTCCTGGGGGTTGGGCTCCCAGTGGGAAGAAGCAGTACTTCTTGGCTGGGCCTTGGAGAGACCAGGACTCAGGCTGCCTATGGAGGAGACAGTAAAGTCTGGAGGAGGCAGGTGCAGAGCACCAGAAGGAAGGGTAACACCCATTTGCTATCGCTGTAACTCTGCAGGTGACCTCAGCACCACCCCTCTTGTGCCAGACTGAGGGAGGCTCCTGGGTCCTCATGGGCCTGGCTGTCCGAGGGAGCCGGGAGCTGTTTACAGCCATTGGCCCAGAAGAGGCCTGGATCTCTCAGACAGTTGGGGAGGCCCACTTCCTGCCCGCTAGCGGCTTACCTTACTGGCTCCCTGAAGGCAGTGACCTGTGCCCCCCAGACCTAGCAGGGGCCTCAGGCTCCCCTGGAGCTGCTGCTCTGTTCCTGCTGTTACTGACTCCCCTGATCCAGGGCTGGTGAACCTGCTTTCCAGAGCCACATCTTCCCTGCTGCCCCTGCTGCTGCGCCAGGAGGACAGGAATGTGGCTGAACCAGCTGGCACCAGGCTTGTGGGACAGCCTACCCACCTTGCACCGCCAATGATTGGGCCTCAGTGCTGGCTATTTTGGGCCCAGGAATCCTTGAGGGTGGGAGGAGGAGCAAACAATAAATGCATAAACACAGACATATGACCTTGTGGCATCACTGGGGGCAGGCTAAGGGGCTGAGAGCTGTAAGCTAAGGGGGAAGCCCAAGAAGCAGGGCCCCTCCCTCTAGGGTCACTGTGAGTCAGACCTTGGGCTCCCAGGAAATGTGTCCTGGCTAATGTGGCAGCTCTGTTCTCTCATTCCTGCCCTAGGGCGGAGAGGTAAGGGGCCAGCTGGCTGTGTGTCACCTGCCCAGTGGACTTGGTGTCCCCATACCTGCCGCATACTTCAGCCCTAGCTCACACCCTGCTGCCCCTCCTACTAGAGCAGAAAGGACTTGGGGTGAGAGCTAACCCCCAAATACATATCCTGTGAATAGTTCCCTGAAGTTCACCCCCAGAGTCCCCAGTGTGCATAAGGCCTCTCACACCCTTCCAGGGGCTGCCACTTGTGCATCTCACCCACTACCTCCAGGGTTTGGGTGCTCTCCCTGGAAAGCCCACTGCCTCTCTCCCCCACCCCCACTGACCTGTGCACCACCCCGCATTAAACCACCAAGGCATGGTGCCCCCATCCAGTGGGAAACACCAACACCCTGGCTAGGGACCGAGAAAGGGTCATAGAGGAGGTGAGGTTTGAGCACAGGAAAAGGGCAAATGGGGCCCTGAACAGGGGCAGAAGGCAGCCGTTGTGAGTGGCCATGGCTGAGCAGCTGCTTCTGGGTTGAGCAGGCAGTCAGAGAGGAAGCAGCCAGGAGGGAAACTGGAGATCTCACTGGGGCAAGGAGAAGGGCAGAGGTTCTCAAAGGGCCAGCCTTATCCTTAGCTGCTGTTTACACATAAAATATTCCCAGATCCTCCCAGGGAAGAACATCCACATGCAGTTAGTCACCCACGTGCCACCCCCACAGACATGGGGCATGCCCACACTCTACCCAAACCTACCCACAATTCCCAGAGTCTTGCCTCCTCCTCCCATGTTAGACCCCTTCTTGAGCCAACCCCTTCCATGGGCCCAGTCTAGGATCCCCTGACCTCCAGTCTGGGCTTGAAGTCCCGGCTCAGAGATCAAGATTCCTGGTGCTCTGGAAAGAGAGTGGGGAGTGAGGGTCTGTTTTCCCTCAAGCTTAAACCCAACACATATTCCAAGTGCCACAGATCCACACTTGCAGAGCATACATTAGACCCTCACCAAGTAGAAAGTCCTTCTCTCCCTCTGCCCAAGGCCATTCCCATCTCTGCCCTAATACAGCATAACTAAAGCACATGCCTGTGACCCCAGTACTCTTGGACGCTGAGGCAGGAGGATGACAAGTTAGTCCAGCCCAGACAACTCAGTGACTTAGTGACATGTGTCTCAAAATAAAAGATTAAAAAAGGGTCAGGGTTGTAGCTCAGTGTGAATGAAGGCCCTGGGTTCAGTCTCTGGTACCACAAAAAGTGTCTCAGTTCTCAAGGCGCTTCCTTGAGGGCCTCTCCAGCCTCTAGGCACAGGCACCAGAGTCCTCCCTCTTGCCCATCATGATTCCTAGTTTGAAATAATTCTATAATTATAGAATTATTGCAAACTAGGAATTACTGTGATTTTTTTCTTTATTTTTTGAGACAGGCTTTCACTATGTAGTCAGACTGCCCTTGAACTCACTATGTAGCCCAGGCTGGCCTCAAACTCAAGGCAATCCTCTTGTCTCAACCTCCCAAGTGTTGGAATTACAGGCATGCACTACCACACTAGTGGCTGTGATTTTGTGATTCAAATCTGTCATCCCTACTCAAGGAAGTCACAGATGGAATCTACTCTGTACCTCGGTCCTCGATATAGTAGGCACTCAGGAAATACCGGCCACTGCCAGACACGCTCAGCACCTGCGGGAGGCTGCAGACTACACAGAAAGGCCTGGAATGGCACTGGCCTACACAGGCCCCAGTGTCCTGGGCTCAGCTACCTGCCATAAGGAGGGAGGCAAGAGCAGCGGCCCCAAGACAACAAAGGCCGGGCCAGCCCCTGGCAGGCATAACTGGTCTGGGAGACCTGAAATACCTGGAGACAGTTGGCCGGCCACCGGGGTTTCCAGACTGCCTGGGGCTGCTGCTCTCTGGCTGGCCAGCCTCCGCCCCATGTCCCCAGAACCTGAAAGGACTCCGGACTCAGGAGGCTAGGAAAGGCTGAAGAGCTGAGCCAGGAGGGTGGGGCAGAGGGAGGAGCCAACAGGTGAGTGCCCTTCTCTGAACAGCCGCCACTCTTCCTGGGAACACCGCTGGCCACACAGGTAGCTGCAGACACTCGTGTTCTCCCACGGTGGCTGCTCTTACCTCAGAAGCCAGGCTTGGACACCTGTTCTACCTTACTGGCAGGAATTCTGGGATTCCTTACCTCTGAGCAACACCTGGATCCTGCCTTCAAAACCAGCCCTAGGACCAATCCTTCTCTTTTGTGCCTGGTCGCCCCCAGTGGCTGTTGTCCTAGGCCATGGCCCATAGGTGGGGCCTGGGGCCTGGGCAGCTGCAAGCTGTGGCCATTTTACTCTTCCTTGGACTAATCCGGTTG
Source organism: Dasyprocta punctata (assembly GCA_004363535.1). Taxonomy (NCBI): domain Eukaryota; kingdom Metazoa; phylum Chordata; class Mammalia; order Rodentia; family Dasyproctidae; genus Dasyprocta; species Dasyprocta punctata. The sequence goes on from RJWM01006453.1 coordinate 30,157, forward strand.
GGAATGGGTGAGTACCTACGAACAGGGTGGGAAATTTGGGGAAGGGTCACACACTAGAAGGTGCAGACATAATCCTCCAGGGCACATCCCTGATCGTGGGTATAAGGGCAGGAAGATTACAAGTTTGAGGCCAACTCAGACCACTTAGGAGACCCTATCTCAAAATTAGAAAAGGGCTAGAGGTGTAGCTCAGCTTTCTCTGGGTTCAACCCCCAGTACCAGGGAAAAAAGATCTGGTCTCCTTAGCACTCAGCTTCCCTCTCTTTGGGCACTGCCCCTCCTCTGTGATTGTGTGTGTGTGTGTGTGTGTGAGAGAGAGAGAGAGAGAAAGAGAGAGAGAGAGAGATTCCTACAACCTCCCAAAGTGCAGTGCCTGAGGTCACTTTGAGAGAAATAAGCTCAGAGTTTCTGCATTGGAGGCACATGCATGGGCTCCGGGTCACCATTTACCGGCCACATTCCTCACCTTCCCAAGTCCCCTTTCTTCACCTCTAAAATGCAGTTGATTCTGTCCATCTCCTGGGGTAGTGGTGAGGATTCTAAAAGATACAGGAGGTGAAAGCCCCCGCTGGTCTGTCCTTCTGGAACACTCACTAAATAGCAGCTATTGTCCTGAAAGTGAGGAATGGAGGAGGAGTCTGGAGGAAGGTGACCTAGTGAAGGACAGCAGGTCTCATGGGGGCAGGGCGGGGACTGTCCAGGAAACTGATCGTTCAGATCACGGCAGCCCCATGCTGTTCATCTGTCACCCACATCCACTGCTTTATCCTGTGCAGAGCGCTGGGGACCCAAGAATGTCCTGGGTGAACGCCCAGGTTGGTGTGGTTGAAATGGTCATAGACACAAGAACAGTCGTGAGCCTGGCAGTGTCAGAGAAAGTGGGGCCCAGAGGCCATGCCTGGCTCAGAGAGCAGGGCCAGCACAGGCTTCAGAGGGGCTGTCTTCAAACATTCTCCACAGCCAAATGGCGTGAGCACCAGCCTTCCTGCCCAGAGTGATCCAGGCTCCAATCCCCCATGCACAGAGCAAAGGGCTGGAGGCGAACAAGTACACATGAAATGCATGCGACAAGAAGTACCCAAAAGGGTGACTGGAATAGGTGTGGACCCCATGGGAGGTCTGGAATATGCCTTAAGGTCGATGTGGAGCCATGGAAGAGTTTATCAAGTGAATTGGATGGAAGGCAGGAAGGAGGCTGTCATGAGACTTAGGTAATGAGTAGTGGACAGCAAGGGGCAGGGATGTCCGTGCCCAGTGAGCCAGAAACGGGGGCAAAGAGCAGGCTGTGAACTCACTTCCCTGGCTTTATATCAGGTCTCCTGGGATATGACAAGATGGCAGGACTAAGGACCTGGTTGGTGTGGGGGCCCTGAAGGACCTGATCCCTTTCCCTTCCTCCCTGGGCAGCTCACTGCGGTGTAGTCGTCCAAGCCCGCATCACAGGTGGCAGCGATTCAACCCCTGGGCAGTGGCCCTGGCAGGTCAGCATCATCTACAGTGGCGACCACGTGTGTGGTGGGTCTCTCGTGTCGGAGGAGTGGGTGCTGTCGGCTGCTCACTGTTTCCCCAGGTACAAGCTGGGTGAGGAGCAGGGAGGGAGTCAAAAGTAGGCTGGAGGTCAAAGTTCATAGGTCAACCCCAAGTCAGAGGTTGGGGATTTTGGTTTGGTTTTAAGAGATCAGTAAAGTCAGTCGAGTGTGATGGCACACATCTGCAACCCTAGAACTTGGAGGCCAAGGCAGAAGGATTGCAAATCCAGCCTAGCCTTGGGCAACTTAGTGACTTAGTAAGACCCTGAGTCAAAACAAAAATAAAAAGTAAAAAAACACGGCTGGGGATGTAGCTCAGTGCAAATGCCCTGGGTTCAATCCCCAGTATCACACACACACAAAAAAAGGTTAAGTCTGAAAGGACTACTGAGAAGTAAAGGTGAAGGTTAGAGGGGACTTCACAGGATAAAACTAGGCCTTGAGTCCAGCCAGGAATTCTGGTACACACCTGTAATCCCAGCGCTGGGAGGCTGAGGCTGGAGGATTACTAAGGCTAGCCTAAATTACATAGTGAGACCATTTCAAAAAACCAAAACCAAAACAGAACTAGGCCTTAAAGGTGCCATCTGGGATCAGTATGACATATGGCAGCAGGGATCAGAGAACAAGGACAGGTCTCCCAGATCCCAGTCGTTACCCCTCTGCCTGCAGTGAACACAGCATGGAAGACTACGAGGTGAGGCTGGGCGCCCACCAGCTAGGCACCTTCACTGATGAAGAAATGGTCCGCAAGGTGGCCAACATCATCTCCTACCCCACCTACCAAGAGGAGGGCTCCGAGGGTGACATCGCGCTGGTCCGCCTCAGCAGCCCCGTCACCTTTTCCCGCTACATCAGGCCCATCTGTCTCCCTGCAGCCAATGCCTCCTTCCCCAATGGCCTCAAATGTACTGTCACTGGCTGGGGTTATGTGGCGCCCTCAGGTGAGAGGGCGCTGGATGCTTAGGGGTATGGAGGGCAGCCCTGACCTGGGGAAAGAGGCCGTTGGTAAGCATCTCTTGTCCCTACAGTGAGCCTTTCGGCCCCTCAGACATTACAGCAACTCGAGGTGCCACTGATCAGTCGTGAGACATGTAATTGTCTGTACAACATCAATGCCAATCCCGAGGAGCCCCACACCATCCAGCAGGACATGGTGTGTGCCGGCTACGTGACAGGTGGCAAGGATGCCTGCCAGGTAAGTACAGGCGCCAGGACAGCTGCGCGCACAGCTTGGGGTGGAAGCTGGATGGGGCTGACCAGAGGCCTGAGTTGGGTCCTAGCTGTTGTTGCTTTTCTCCTCAGGGTGACTCTGGGGGCCCACTGTCCTGCCCTGTGGAGGGTGTCTGGTACCTGACAGGCATTGTGAGCTGGGGTGATGCCTGCGGGGCCCCCAACAGGCCTGGTGTGTATACTCTGACTTCCAATTACGCCTCCTGGATCCAACAAATGGATGCACAACTCCAGACTCATGTAGTGCCCCAAATCCAGGAGTCCCAGCCTGACACCTACCTCTGCAGTAAGTCTCTGGCCTTCAACTCTGGCCCAGGTCAGGGCATGCTACGGCCGATCCTGCTGCTGCCACTGAGCCTGACCCTGGGGCCTCTTCTGCTCTTGACACAAGCACTGAGCTCCGTGCTCTGGAACTGACTCCACTGCCAGGACCAACACGTCACACCCAAGGACATACCTTTTGGGCCTGGGGCCCTGCTTGACTGCACCTTCCTCCTAGGATTCTGTGGAGTCAGGGCACCATCCTGATCTCTGAGCCCATTCTTCCAGATTGGCTCTTTCGAATGGTAACCCAGGATCAAGAGTTTTACGGCCTGTGGTACTGGTCAGGACCACTGGCCACCTCTACCACTGTCTGCAGCTTACTGGTTAGGCTCCTGTGGAGCTCCCAAGAACCCTTAGCTCTGAACATGGGCCGCAGCTCCCACCTGCTTCTGCAAGACTGGGCAGCTGCCTGGCCAACTGCTGCTGAAGGGCTGGCTCTAAGCCACCTGCCCTGCCTGATGAGCCCATCGTTTGGCCTCCCTGTCTTCTGGGCTTGCCTGCCTTAGAGATGGAAAAAGCCGCAATCTTGCCCTATTGGCCACCAAGCCCCTCTTGATTTCTGATTCCCAGACTCCGGAGGACTGAGCCCCCACCGGAACCAAGCTGTGGGCTTGGATTGGGGGTGGGGAATAAAAGATCGAGGAGTTAAATGTTTTGAGCACAACTGGCTGTGTGTGAAATGAAATGAAGAAAGTGAAATCTTATTCTCTCCCTCCCACCTCTGAAGTCCTGCACCACCAGCAGAATTTACTTTATTAAAAAAATGACAAAAGAGGTCTGTACATATTTACAGATAGGAGCAAAGAGGCACGGGTCCAGCAACAGGGGCATTGGCTGCTCACTTCTTGGAGAGCTTGACTTGCTTGTGCTTGGGGGGCGCCCACTTGAGGCAGACAGAGTCCACTGTGGGCAGAAGAGACATGAGTGGCAGACTACGCCTCTGGGCCAGGCCTACTCACACCTGCTAGCTCCTCTCTGGGCCCAGCCTGGGTGAGAAAGCCAGGTGAGAAAGGACAAAAGGGCAGCCTGAGTCTTGGGGAAGGGGTGGGGGCAGGGAAGTCCCAGGGATGAGTAGCCTGCCCTGGGCTTCATCCAGGGAGCTGGTCTGACTGGTCTGGGATCATGTGACAGCAATAAGGAAGCCTTGGCTCCTAGCAGCCTTTACACTGCCCGCACCCCCCCCCAACACACAGAGTTCCCCCATCCCACCTGTGATGGGTGGCTTCTTATACTGGGCACTTTTGAGGTGTTCCTCTACAAGCTTGGGTGTGACACAGATCACGTGCTGGCCCTTCCAATACTTGACCATGTTTAGGGACTGTAGGGTGCTGATGATGTCATTCTGGGTGATACTGGTCATCTGGCTGCAGAAAGGGATTAGAGCAGATGCTACAGATAGACACCCCCCCCTTCCATTAAGGTTCCAGGATATCTCCCTCAAAGGGTCCTTGGAGGGAAGCATGCCTTGGAGGTGGTGGGAGATGGTGGACCTCACCTCAGGTCCTTGATGGACAACGTGCCCCGGAAGTCTCGCAGGATCTCCAGCAGGACCCACGACCAGTAGCTGCGGTAGCTGAGTTTGCCCAGGTCAGACAGTGGTTTCTCTGGGGAGCCTACTGTGCTCTCTAGCTTGGACAACTCATAGCCTGACAGTGACAGAAAGAGGACTCTGAAACCCCAGCCTACGCTGGCACTCCACCCCAAACTGTCCCCACCACCACAGCTGCCCCCTTCCTAGACAGGGCAGGGACTACTCACTGAAAGCTATGAGAAACTTCCCATAGCCTCGGCGCTGGTAGGGGGGCAGGGTGAGAATGCAGGCCACGTTGTTTCCATCTGGAGACTCCTTTTCCTGAAGGGCGGACAGGAGGTGCTCAGGACCATCGGGAGGCTCAGCCCTACTCATTCACCCCTCTCCCCCTCCCCCAACCTGGGCTCCCTGACCCAGCACCTTAGAGAAGTAGCCAACGATGTGGGCCCCTTGCCTGTCCACTTCCGTCAAGATGTAAAAGACAAAGGGCTCCACGTCAAAGTACAATGTCTTGTGATCCAGGAAAAGCTTGGCAAGCAGACACAGGTTCTGACAATAAATCTGAGGGGTGGGGAGGTGGAAATGGGCTCAGGGAGCAATTATGATGCCCCACCCAGCCTGGCCCTGAGCAGTCACCCTGCTTCTTTGCAAGCGGCAGGGTCCAAAGAGCAGCCAGTGTTTGGCTAGTGGGCAGTGGGTCCCTTACCAGAATAGCAGTATTTAGACCTGGAAGGAGTCTGAAGAGTCAATTTCTGATAGCCAAGAAAGTCAGAGCCACTGGCACACAAGGTCATGACAGAGATGGATCAATCATGGCTACCACTTTTGAGTTCTCAATTCAGGCAAGCTGTTCATATGCATAGTCTGGTTTAATCTTTACAGACATTAACTAGTTTCAGAATGAGAAACTGAGGCTCAGAGCCTCAGAATGAGAAACTGAGGCTCAGAGCCTCAGAATGAGAAACTGAGGCTCAGAGCCTCAGAATGAGAAACTGAGGCTCAAGTAAGTGGCTTGCTAAAGTTTCCACAGCTGGTGGGTGCCAGGGCAGGAATTCAACTGGGAGCGAGTTCTGTGTTGTTCATAGTGGCCACAGCACTAGCACAAGGCTAAGCATGAAGCCAACTGGAGGAGCCTCCAGTTTGACTGCGAAGCCTGAGCTCTGTCTGCCCAGTTAGCCACTCCTCGCTGGAACTCACCAGTCTCCTGGCAGCACAGCCAGAGACCCTCACAGGCCAGCATCTAAAAGGACAATGGGGCCTTTCGGTTGGCTTCATAACATTGACTAAGGGGATCTCTGGTTTGTGAAACCTCTTCCCACCTGCTCTTTCATTTGGCCTAACTGTGTGAGCCCAGCACTGCTAATCCTATTTGACTTAGGAGGAAAGGAAAGCTCATAGGGCAGAATTGACTGCCTTGGGTCTCGCCGCTGGCAGTGGGTAGAGGTGAAAAGGCCTCCACATCTCCAATAGGAGCCCGTTTATGCTCAGTAAGGCAGAGCAGCAGGCAAGGGCTGTTCAGAGTGGGTATCCCTAAGCACATGACTACCTGAGCCCCAAGAGGATACCAATAATAGTAAAGGCTGTGTTTACTAAGCACCTACTCGATGTCAGGCACTGTGCTACACACTTAACATCTGTAGTCTCATTTATTCCACCACCAAAACCATTAGGTAACTAATTATGACTCTTGTCTTATGGATGAGGAAACAGGAACAAAACAAGGTTAAACAACTTGTCTGAAATCAAGCAGGAAATGACAGGACAATTTGAAGCCAGGAGCTCCTTATCTTATCTTATATTGCCCTTCCAATGGCAACCAATATTCTCGGTGAGCCCCTCCTTGCTCCACTGAAGTCATTCGGCCAGGAACAAGGAACTCAGTCAACATTAGCCCTAGAGTTCTTGGACAGAAATTTCACACAAAGAAACTCCCTCCCAGGCAAAAACAAACACCTTTGTGCAAGAGGGAAAGAGGTGGCAAAGAGCAGCTTCAGGCAAGAAAATCTCTGTTTTGGGCTTCAGAATTATCCCAACCTCAAGGACCCGCATCAGAAGTGAAGTTCTCAGGGACTGAAAGGACACCTAGCCCAAGGCTGGCTCCCTAGGGCTGTGTTCACCATGCAGCAACCAAGGGCCATGCGCCAGGCCTCGACCTTGTGGTAGTGGTGAGGACTATTCAAGAGGCATCCAAGAATCTCCCTGCTCCCCCCAGACCCTGGGCCACCAATTCACCTTATGGTCTTTGCCGTCGACCTCGTACACAGAGATGTTGCTCTTGCGATAGATCTCCTTCCCTGGCGGCTGCCGCCACTGACACTGGCCCTGGGGGTGGCGATGAGGGAACAGAGGCTTGAGACCCTAAATTCTCTGCTTGGCGCTTCCCATCCCGGGCTATGTGGCTTAGAGCAAGTCTCTGCCTCTCTGTTTCCACGTGTGTAGACCCTTTGCTCAGTGCTTTACCTGTATCAAGTAATCTTCCTTGGTTTCTTCATCTATTTCCTAACCAAGTCACAGAAAGGTTAGTAACTTCCTCAAGCATCATGCAAATACCTGAGTTCAAGTCTACATTGGCCTACTCTAAAGGACATTCACCCATGACACTGGTTTTCCTAAACCATTTGGATTCACCTCAGATCCCACACTTCGGGAAGACACCTACTGTGTTACTGATGAGTGCCTCTTGCCTGGTAAATAGCCCTGGCCCCATCTTTCCCACCTGTTCACGCCATAAGTCCCAATACTCAAGGGCTATGCTAGTGTCCTCCTTTGCACTGAGAAGCCCAGCACTGGGCTGGTCTTACTAAACATGCAGTAAAGGGTAAAGAACTTAAAAGATTACTGTCCCCATTCTATATAAGAGAAAATTGCTGGGCACTGCAGTGCATGCCTGTAATCCTAGCACTCTGAGAGGCTGAGGCAGGAGGATACAAAGTCTGAGCACAGCCTGAGTAATTTAGAGACTCGGCAAGACTTGTCTCAAGATTTACAAAAAAAAAAAAAAAAAAAAAGGATCAGGTGTGGTGTCACACACCTGTAATCCCAGCACTCAGGAGGCTGAGGCAGAAAGATTGCCTCAAGTCTAAGGCCAGCCTGTGCTACATAGAGACCCTATCTCAAAACACCAAAAAAAAAAAAAAATAATAATAATAATAATAAAAATAATAATAATAATAATAATAGTAATAAAATGAAGAGGAAACGGAGGTCTAGGAAGAGCCACTAAGTTAGCCAAGGTCCTCCAGCAGCATTGGCAAAGCCAGAAATCTAGACCTCCTTACCCTTGGGCTCCTTGCTTTATTGACTCCTCTGAAGCTGTCTGTCTTCCCTGGGCTACGTGCTCAGCGCTCAGCTGCCCTTGGCCTCCATGCCCACCCTCCATCCTGCCCAGCCAGCCTCACCAAGTGGAAGCGGTAGCTCTTCTCATACTTCATGTACTTGAGGCAGTACTCGCACAGCCAGAGCTTGGGCTGCTTCCCATAGTCTTCGGGGAATGGTGAGAAGTACCAGGCATCAATTTCATAGTTTCCGATGTGGATCTTGTCCACGTACTTCACCTTGGTGATCTACAGAAAAGGTGGGAGTAGGAGTACGGCACCACTCAGCAGGGGCAAGGCAGGAAGGGGGAAAGACTCTCTAGTCAGGATCCCGATGCTGCTTACCGCCTCATGTTCCTTCTCCAAGGCTGCTGTGGTGGGGTCCATCTCCGCATAAGTCTGGACAAAGTTAGAGAAGTGGTCAGTGATGAACAGAACAGGTGGTCATACTGTCCCTCCCCTGGCTCAGAACCCATGCCACCTCCCTAATGCATCATCCCATAAGTGACAGTAATAAACAAACAGCTCATTTGTTTTACTTTATTCTGAAGCTCACTGGTCCAAGCTCCTCTCCCATCTGCCCACCTCCCCACACATCCCAGACCCTGAGGCCCAAGTTTCAACCTTTTGCCAGTCGAACAGGGCTGGTCAAGAGGCCTGTTCCAGCCTCGGGATGGAAAGGGCTTCAGTTGTACGGAGGTAATCCAGTTCTGAAGTTGTTGAGAGCCAGATGAAATAATGGATCTCACCTCCCAAGTCCAGCGTAAGAACTCCTGCCAAAGAGGCCCAATGTGCTTGGACCTCTGTCCTGAGCACCTGTCCACGGGACTGCTCCCAGAGGCGCTCCCATCTGTGAACTGACTCCTCCTCTTGGGTCCCCCTCTCACTGAAAAGGTCACCCTCAGTTCAGCAGCCCAAGACCAGAAACAGGGCCAGCTCTGAAGATGCCGCCCACTTTTTCAGCCTGGCATCCATTAGCAGCCAAGTCCTGATAGAGGTGAAGTCAACTCTACCATCTTGACAGCTCTACAATCAGTCCCTTTCCATCCCACTCCAAATAGTCACTATCCCCAACCTGGACAACTGATTAGTCCTCCTTGGATTCCCTCTCTCGTCTGAGTGACCTCAAATCTACAGCCACCAACACCCCTTTCCCAGCCTTCATGCTTGCACACATGCTCTTGCCTCTCATCATGCTGCCAAAGTGCTCACTCAACCTGGCACAGACATGAGTCAGGTGAGTCCGTGACGGAGCAGGACTTCATGAGTGATCACGCGTAATTTTTATTGTGCTCTTTCCTGTGCTTCAAAATTTAACATCCCTCTCGTCCCTACCAGGAATCCTGCCTAGATACTTCCTACCTAGAAAACACCTCCTCCTTTCCAAGTCAGGAATGGTAAATGCCACTCCAGCTGACTACTTCATTCCCCTATTTTCCAAATCCTCAGCAAAGATTTAAAAGTCATGTCACACAGCAGCCGGTTCTTCAGCCAAACTCTGCAGCTGGAACCAAGCACACAGCCTGACAATGGAGATCAAACACCTATGGCCTATTCCACATTAAATATGCTCGTAGTTAAGCAAGTCAGCTTTCACCCAGGAGGCTCCTCCACAAAGCACTGTATATGCTATATGGCTTCAAGCAGCAACTTGATAGACTTGAGGTGTTTTTTGTTTGTAGCACTGGGGACTGAATCCAGGACCTCTGCACTGAGCTACATGCCCAGCCTTTTTTTTTGTTTTGTTTTTTGTTTTTTTTTTTGTCTTCTTTTGAGACAGGGTCTTTATGCAGTTCAGGATGGGCTTGAGCTCACATTGTAACCCAGGCTGGTCTCAAACTCACAGTGATCCTCCCACCTCAGCCTCCCAAATGCTGGGACTACAGCATGTGCCACACCTGGCTTAGCCATTTTTGTTTGTTTGTTGAGACAAGGTCTTACTAAGTGACTAAATTGCCTAGGTTGGGCTGGAACTTTTGATCCTCCTGCCTCAGCCTCCCAGAGTGCTAGGATTTAGGTATGTACTACCACGCCCTGCTGATAAAACATTCTTACTTCAATTTTACAGAGCAGTAAACAAGCAGGGGAACATGAGGTCACTTGCCCTTGGGGACTAACCGCCTGTCATTCAGTCCAGTGTCAAGCACTCCACAGACATTATTTCACTTAGCCCTCACAAGGAGTCTTTGAAACAAAAGTGTTTATCATCCCCATTGTACAAAAGAGGAAACTGAGGTACACAAGCATGTTCACTTGCTCAAGATCATGGAACTAGCACTCTCAGCAGAGTTGGACACAAGCTCCTGGTCTATCCAATTTGAGCCTAAACACTGTAAAGGGGAAGAAAAGATTTTCTTCTTATATCTCTAAAACATTTCCCAACTGTCTCAAAACACAATCCTCTTTTCCAAATGCATTAAAGAACTACAAAAACACTGCTTTTCTTAAATGCTGCAATTTATTTAGAATTAAACATTAAGCAAGCTATGAATTAACTTTGTTAATCGTTAACTCATTTTGTTTCAGTACTGAGGACTGAACCCAGGGGCTTGGGCATGCTATAAGTGCTCTATATCAAGTCACATCTCCATTTTTTTTTGTTTTCACCTCCAGTTTTTTTTTTTCCCCCTTCTTTTCTATGTTTTTGAGACAGTGTCTAAGGTGCCCAGGTTGGCTTTGAGCTTGCAATCTTCCCTCCTCAGCCTTCTGATTAGGTTACAGGTGTGCAGCAATGCTCTATTACTCATTCTTTTTAATTTTTTGTAAGCTGGGAGTGGTGGCGCACGCTTTTAAACCCAGCACTTGGGAGCTGAGGTAGGAGGAACGTTGTGAGTGCGAGGCCAGCTTGGGCTACAATTCGAGCGCAAGGCTGGCCTGAGCTACATAGTGCGACCCTGCCTCAAAAAGCCAGGGATGGGAGTTTGACTCAGTGGCATAAGCACCTGTCTGGCAGGTGCGAGGTTGTGATTTCAATCCTCGGTGCCACAAAAAAAAAAAAAAAAAAAAAAAAATTTTTTTGTAGTACTGGAAATTGTACCCAGGACCTTCACACTGGGCTACAATCCCAGCCCTCTGTATATTTTATTTTGAAACAGGGTTTTGGTAAGTGTCCAGGCTGAGATTACAGGTGTGCACCAGCACCCCCAGCTATTACCTACTGTTGCCATTGCTTGGCCTAGTACCATCTACCCAGCTGATTACAGTTCAGAGGTACATCTTTAGTCAACGGAAACTACTTGGGGAGCTAACAGGACCTTCGACTTCTGCTGTCCAATACAGTAGCCACTAGTCACATGTAGCTATCTGAATTAAATCTTTCCAAATTTAATTCTTTTTTTTTTTTTTTTTTTTGTGGCACCGGGGATCAAACTCACAGTCTCATGCCTGCCAGACAGGCGCTTAAGCCACTGAGCCAAACTCCCAGCCCTGGTTTTTTTGAGGCAGGGTCGCACTATGTAGCTCAGGCCAGCCTTGCACTTGCGTTGTAGCCCAAGCCGGCCTCAAACTCACAATGCTCCACCTACTTCAGCCTCCCGAGTGCTGGGATTAAAGGCGTGCGCCACAATGCCCGGTTCCAAATTTAATTCTACAGGCCTGATGGCCCACACCTGTAATCCCAGCACTCAGGAGGCTATGACAGGAGGATCACTCCAAGTCTGAGGCCAGCCTGGGCTACATAGTGAGTTCAAGGCCAGTTTGAACTACATAGTGAGAGCCTGTCTCAAAAAACCAAAACTATATATATATATATATATATATATATATATATATACACACATACATATATACATTAAACTTAAAAAAATTTTTATTTTTAGTCACACTAGGTATATTTCAAGTGATCTACAGCCACCCATGAATACGATGTCTCTATTGGATAGCACAGCTATAGAACATGTCCATTATAACAGGAACTTCCATTGAACAGTGCTACCTTAGACCTGGAGGGATCTTTCTAATGTAGTGTATTTTACATTGTCATTTTTAATCATATCCACAATACAAAGTGTAGTTGGCACTATAAACAAGTTTACATGTTCTTATATATACATCCTCATTTGTATGTGAAACAAAAGTTTCTTAGCACAATACTTACCCTTAGTAAAATGGATGCACTCTGATGTTTTTTTTTTTTTTTTTTTTTTTTTTTTTTGGTACTGGGAATTAAACTCAAGATCTTATGCTTGCCAGGTAGGCGCTGTGCTGCTGAGCTATATCCCCAGACATGATGTTTTCTCTTAACTCATCTCCTTTTTATATTTTTAAAATTGAAATCCACACTTACTGGATTTTGCAACCTAATAGGCTGTGTCCCACAATTGGAAAACAGCACTGTAAAGCACACAATGTGTGCTCAGGAAGCTGAAACTGCACTACACGTCTACCACACCCAGCAAGAATTTGAGTTTTGGGATGTGTTTCTGGGATGTGTCAAAATCACGGTTAAACAGGGGGTGGTGCTGCACACCTGTAATCCCAGCACTCACGAGGCTGAAGCAGAAGGATTGCCATGAGTTTAAGGCCAGCCTTGGCTACACAGTGAGACACTGTCTCAAATAAAAATAAAAGTACCAAAATCATAGTTAAGCACTCAAGACTCTGAAGGAGAACAATCTAGTTGGCAGATCTAATACTGACTGGATTCCTAAACCTATCTCTTTCTTCTATAAACTGTTGATAACAATGTTTACCTCACAGGGTTGGTGTGAAACATTAGTGAGATCATGCACTAAAATATCTGGCCTAATACTCTGGCTCATGGACCAATAATGTTTGGGATAATTATTCTAATTTCAGCCCACCTTTTTACTAGCTGTGTGACCATGGGCATATTACTCAACCTCTCTGAATCTGCTTCCTCATCCACAAAAAAGTAATTTTCCTTGTGGTACTGAATAGTTTGGAAGGATGTGATGAACTTATACATGTAGAGCATAGTACTTGGCAATAGCCAGGTGTCCAGTATCATTCATTCTCTTCCTTCTCTTTGGACTTCAAGTCATTTTGGCTAATATGACACAGCCATTAGGAATCAAAAGAGGTTATTTGAGCAAGAATTCCAGACCCTGATGTGCTATTTCCTTACTGTCAGACTGGAGCAAACCCTTTCCCTTTTTGAGCCTCAGTTTTCTGACCCATGAAGAGTAAAGGAGAGACAGGTAAAGTCCCCAACACACTATAAGAAGTTAAAAAATAGAAGCTGCTGTGGTTTTGGCACCAGGCCCAAGAGGCCTAAGGGAGCTGGCAGAGGCATCTGGGCCCAGGGCAAGGGGAGGGACCCAGACCTTCTGGACATGGTTGATCTCATCATGCTTGCGCTTTTGGTTGCGAGTGATCTTGCGTTCGGGCTGCTCTGCCAGCTCACTCAGGTACTTTTCTGAGTTCTTCTGCACAGCATCTTTCACCGTCTTAGTCAGTGCCAGCCGGTTCTTATCTACCCATTCGTCCAGCCGCCTGTTAACTGTTAGGATGGGCCATGAGGGTACTGCCCTGCCTCCCCCTCCCCCACCCAGGCTCAAGGCCCCAGAGCACTCACAGCCCACATAGTGTACATAGAATTCCTCTCGGCCCTCCTGGTCATTCACTCGAGACTGGATCACTTCTGCAGAATCTGTAAAGGAAAATGACTAGGATCATCAGAAAGGCATGGTTAGAATAAGAAGAATCTGATGTACTGAAGAATAGTTTCCAGCAGTTTCCAGGTTTATCTGCCCACATCCAGCACTGCTATAACCTTGTGAGATGGGCCAAGTTGGGGTTATTACTTCTATTTGACAGACATAAAGCTTATCCAGAGTCACCAATTTTTTTTTTTTTTTTTTTTTTTTTTTTTTTTTTTTTTTTTTTTTTTTTTTTTTTGTGGCACCGGGGATCAAACTCACAACCTTGCACCTGCCAGACAGGCACTTAAGCCACTGAGCCAAACTCCCAGCCCTAGTTTTTTTGAGACAGGGTCGCACTACATAGTTCAGGCCGGCCTTGCGCTCACATTGTAGCCCAAGCCGGCCTCAAACTCACAATGCTCGGCTTACCTCAGCCTCCCGGGTGCTAGGATTAAAGGTGTGCGCCACCACGCCCGGTTTCAGAGTCACCCATTTGAAAAGCAAGAGCAAATACTTAACTGAGTTTTAAGTCCGACTCCAAATTCATACTCATTTCACCACACGCTTATTTATTTGGAGGACATGAAGGCTGACACTGATTAAAACAGCCTGAGTTTATATATTCCTTGCTCCCCGTTTCCTAGCTATATGTAACTGAGCAAGTTATTTTGACTTCTTGAGCCTCAGTTTCTTCATCAGGCTAGTAATCCCCACTTCGAGGCTGAGTTAGTCTCCAAAATTTTTACTTCAGTGTGGGACAACTAGCAGACCATCTGATGCACGAATAAGGCAACTACTGCCTGTCAGATGCTGTGCTGTGTTGTTGCTGGATACAGAGGACACAGCAGTGAATCACAGAGATCTTGCTCTCCAGGAGTTCCCAGTTTAAGAGAAACAGAAAATGACAACACAATGCTACATGCACCATGGATGAAGTATGAAACAAATGTTGCAGGAACATACAGAAGGGAACAACTAATTTTGCCTGAAGGGGGTCAAAAATGGCATCATAAAGGATGAAGTTAAAACGATGAAGAGGAGCTATACAAGACACTTCAAGCAGAAGACACAACGGCAAAGGTATTCAGAATACGCAGCGTGTTCTGATCTAGCAATGGCTTTATGAGACGGCTAGGGTTAAACCGGATGGGTCATAGAAATTAATGCCATTGATAGGAGTTTATTTTGAAGATAAGGAAAGGCAACGGAATGTAAGAAAAGAGAAAATTTGTGTTTGTATTGTCACATCCTCTTTGCTGTTTCCATAGGAAACGACAGAAAAGAAAGGCACAGAGACAACAGACCCGCGAGTAAACAGGGTTGGCGAAAAAGGGAATGAAGCCTAACACCACACAAGGAAGTGCAATGGGAGAGCTGTACACCAAAAGTTTGATGATCGCCTTACTAGTGGCTTTGCAGGTGGTGCCCATCACAGCGTAAAGGTGACAGCTTTCCATTACAGGACTGGTTTCTCAGGGCCCACAACTCCGCCTTTCCTCAAGTCCCCGCCTCCCTCCCACCCACAACTCCCAACCCCCTGCACTCAGCCCTCCAGAAGACCAGTTCTCAGGCCCACCCCGCAGCCCCGCCCCTAAACACTGGGTCCCGCCCTCACGCCAGGTGCTGTCCGGCCGCCGGCACAGGTACGTTTCTCCGATCTCCACCGTAACTTCCGGCTCGCCGCGTGCTGGGGTCGGAGGAGAGACGCGGCCCGGGGACGGGGCGGTTCCCTCGACCGCTGCATTTTCGCCAGGGCCGGGCTCACCCTCTCCCACGACCCCCGAAGTCGCGGCTGCAACTGCCGCAGCTGCCCCCTGTGCCGCCATTGCGGTGGCGGAAGTGACGCTAGAGTCTAGCGCCTCGCCGCTCTTTTAGCTCCGGGTCAGCTGTGTGTGGGGCGGGGCCTCAGGCTTGTGGGTGGGGCTGTGAAACAGCAGGAGTTTACAAATCCCGGAGGCAGGTTCAGTGGCGCTGCTGTTTCTGGGAGGTGAGCGAAGAGATGTCTGTAATTCATTTTTGGTGTGGCAGTACGGTGCTCCCTTAGAGCGGTGAAGACAGACTTTCCTAATGTGATGATATATTTCAGACATTTTAAAGGTCTGATGCTGTGGAAGCCAAGATGTGTAAGTTTTCAGGGCTTCTGTCTTCTCTTTAACTGGCGGAATTAGAGTGTCTCCCCGGTTACCTGGCACAGGATTGAGCCTTGAATTAGCAACCCCTCACCTGGCACCGCTTTACCCACTGCGCCTGCTTAATACCTATTTGTAAATTGAAAAAACTGCGTCCCTTGTTCAGGGTTGGAAAAAGATACAGTTGGGGTGGGAAAAGAACAGACGTGTCTAGGAGTAGCCAATAAATCATCCTCAGAATAAGCTTCTTTTTTTTTTAAACAATAGTAGCCACAAACATTTATTTAACCTTTTTGAGACAGGGTCTCGCTATGCAGTTCGAGCTGGCCTTAAACTCACTTTGTGACCCAGGCTGATTTCTAACTTGCAACAGTCCTCCTGCCTTAGCCACCTGAGTGCTGGGATTAGAGGCATGTGCCACCACGCCTGGTCCAACTGAATTTCACCTCTCGGGGCTCTGGTCTCAGAATAAGCTTTTCAGGATAAAGTTTTTTTGTTGTTTTGCTTTGTTTTTGATACTGGAAATCGAACTCAGGACTTTGCACTTGCCAGGCAGGTGCTGTGCCACTGAGCTGTATCCCTGTCCCTTAAAGTTGTTTTTTGTTTTGTTTTGTTTTGTGGCACCAGGGATTGAACTCACAGCTTCACACCTGCTAGACAGGCGCTTACGCCACTGAGCCAAACTCCCGGCCTTAGCTTTTTGAGGCAGGGTCATACTATGTAGCTCAGGCCAGCCTTGTGCTCGTATTGTAGCCCAAGCGAGCCTTGAACTCACAAGGCTCCTCCTACCTCAGCCTCCCAAGTGCTGAGATTAAAGGCATGCACCCCTTAAAGTACTTTAACAGTGGCTGGTGATGCAGTGCAGCTGGGATCAAACTCGTCATCCCCGCTTCCTCAGCTTCCCAAGCAGGAGCCACTAACTCTGACAGAATAAAGGCTTTTTAAAGGACAGGGCTGTGAATACAATAAAGAGCATTTTAGCAATGAATAAGGTTTAGTTCTGATCCTAAGCTGGAAAAGGTGGACAAATGTGTAAACTGCTGAGAATCAGTGAAGTTTACATATATATTATATAGGCAATATACAACTATATAAATCATATGAGAAAGTTAAACCATCATATTTGTATGTAAACTGAGCACTGAATAGCCGGGCGTGGTGGCTCACGCCTTTAATCCCAGCACTCAGGAGGCTGAGGTAGGGGAAGCATTGTGAGTTCGAGGTCCGCTTGGGCTACAACGCGAGCACAAGGCTGGCCTGAGCTACACAGTGCAACCCTGCCTCAAAAAACCAGGGCCAGGAGTTTGGCTCAGTGACTTAAGCACCTGTCTGACAGGCGTGAGGCTGTGATTTCAATCCCTGGTGCCGCAAAAAAATAAATAAAAAAATAAACTGAGCACTGAGACCAGATCTCAAGCCCAACTCTCTAATTCCACATGACCCTTGTCTTTCACAATAATCAGGTGAAATATAATGATCTTTGTTCTTGAGATTTACAGAACTGGCGAACGTCTCTTGACTAGGCATTAGGGGTAGATGTGCAGTATTTGTCACAAACCTTCACCTGTGAGAAAGTGTGCATCCTCAACCACCACTTTTTTTTTTTTTTTTTTTTTTTTTGTCTTTTTGGGAAGGGTCTCACTATGCAGTTTAGGCTGGCCTTGAGCTCACTTTGTAGCCCAGGCTGTCCTCAAACTTGAACTTGCAACTTAAACTCTTGCCTCAGCCTTCAACCACCCATTTCTTATACTGACTACTCCTAAATAAGCTTCCCTGTAAGATGGCTTTTCCGGGACAAGAATCACTGTCATCTTCTAATCAGCTAGCTGGTAATAAAGTTCCTTCTCAGCCAGGCATAGTGGCACATTCCTGTATTCCAAGGATGGTGTGAGGTTGAGACAGGAGGATCACAGGTTCTAGTACAGATTGAGCAACATAGTGACTTAGGGAGACCCTGTTTCAAAAAATAAAAAGGGCTGGAGAGGCCAGGTTTGGTGGCACATGCCAGTAATCCCAGCACTTTCGAGGCTGAGGCAGGAGGATTGCCACAAATTTGAGGCCAGCCTGGGCTACATAGTGAGTTCAAGGCCAGCCTAAACTACACAGTGAGACCCTGTCTCCAAAAAAACCAACAATAAAAAAAAGCAGGGGGTGAGGGGCTGGAGATGTGTGGCAGAATGCCACGCAGAGTATGTACTTGATTAAACATTTCCTTTAGCCATTCTCAAGTTATGTCTAATTTGGCTGTTGGGTTTCGAAACAGAAACAATTCTAAGAGAGATGGAATGCTCAGGGCCTGAAGATGGGGTTCAGAGATTACAATTCAGGAAATACCTGACTTAGGTTATCTGTGGGAAGTGGCAGTGGGAGGAGGTGGTAACCTAGTTTTGCGAAATGGGAGTTGGGGGTGGGGAGTGAATGCTAGATACTATAGCATAAGAAATGGAAGAAATAAAAGGAAATAAATCTGTAATGCCTATCTTCAGAATTTTTATTTCACTCATTTGGAGTTCTGCCTCACTTTGTACTTTACCTGACATCTTCAGTTACAGATGATGTCCTTTTCTAGTAAAGGCAGCCGGGTGTGGTGGCACATGCCTTTAATCCCAGCACTTGGGAGGCTGAGGTAGGAGGAGCGTTGTGAGTTCGAGGCCAGCTTGGGCTACAACGTAAGCAAGGCCAGCTTGAGCTACATAGTGCGACCCTGTCTCAAAAAACTAGGGCTGGGAGTTTGGCTCAGTGGCTTAAGCTCCTGCCTGGCAAGCGCGAGTTTGTGAGTTTGATCCCCGGTGCCAAAAAAAAATTAGCCTAGGCCTTATAAATCCCTGATCAGGACCACTGCATCAGCCTCCTCACTGTGCTGTCACCCATCCAATGGCCACCAATAGTTCTAACATATAAACCTCACTGGTCCTCCTAGAACTATGTAGGGCTGCAGCCAGGTCCTTTTTGTTGTTTCTATGTGCCTAGATTACCTAACTTTAATGTTCTTCCAATGGCCTTGAGGCATAATTGACTAGTTCTGGACGTTTGGTTTTTTTCCGGCAGTCTAGGGGTTGAACCCACACTTCTCAAATGACTAGGCAAGCAACCATTCAGCCACACCCTCGCCCTGCCTTCAGACTTTTACCAAGGAGATCACCTCATCCTTGTTTGGCTTCTCCCCATCTCTTTCCTGCTTCCCTTACTGCCATCTGGAAGCACTTTCTTTACCATCTTTTTTTTTTTTTTTTTTTTTTTGCGGCACTAGGGATCGAACTCACAACCTTGCACCTGCTAGGGAAGGCGCTTAAGCCACTGAGCCAAACTCATGGCCCTGGTTTTTTGAGGCAGGGTCGCACTATGTAGCTCAGGCCAGCCTTGCGCTCGCCTTGTTGCCCAAGCTGGCCTCGAACTCACAATTCTTCTCCTACCTCAGCCTCCCAAGTGCTGGGATTAAAGGCGTGCGCCACCATGCCTGGCTTTTACCATCATTTGTAAGGTCTCCTTTCAGAGTTAGTTTCTAGGCAACCCAACCTGAAATATCCCTTCCTAGTTTAAAACCCATCCTTGGATCCCTGCTACCTCCTGTACCTTCTATTTCCCACTTACCTTTCCATCTGCACCTCCACATCTGTGTCCACACATGATTTCAGCATAGCGAAGCATCATGGCTTCCCATCAACTGCCATTTGCCATCCAGAAACAATTTGTCTCCCCTCAATTCCCACATCCATTATCTTGAAGGACAAGAGACTGTGTAGTGTCTCTTCAGTCCCACCGGGCAGGTCCTCAGCCTTTGTCCCTGACAAGGTGGGTGTTCCCTACTAAGATGTTACCTGGAGTTCTCATAAATTCTACCTCAAACCGCACGTGGTGGCACACTCCTGTAATCCCAGCACTCAGGCAGCTGAGGCAGGACAATCATTGCAAGTTTGAGACCAGCCTGACCTATAAAGTAAGCTCAAAGCCAGCCTGAACTGCATAGCAAGAGCCTGTCTCAAAAAGACAGAAAGAAAAAAAAAGAAGAAGAAAAAGAAGTTGTTCTAGTTCAAATCTAATTCTGAGCCCACCTGCTTATCTGGAGTCCTTTCCTTTTCTGGAGTTCCTCTCCCTGCCAGGGCCTGCCTTTCTCTTGTGGGGCACTCAAGTCTCTGCTGGGCCTACCAGGGACAACTGTGTGTGTTCCTTGGCAGGAAGTATTTTTTAACCTGTCTCAGGCTCAGGAATCAGGTGGCTCAGGAGGCTGTCTAGACTAGTGACCTTCATCTCTAAAACCTACAGCTGCCAGTAAGGGAAGAGTCAGAAATAGAGCCTGAAGCTGGGCCTTCAATGCTGTCTAGGACCCAGAAAAGTCCATTAAATTAGATGAATAAAAGATCTTTGCATAAGCTGCCAAAGTCACCTCCCTTTCTGCCAAATAAAGCAGGCAGGACTTGGAGCCAATTCTGTTCCTGTCCACCAGGCAGGCAGGCAGTCAGAGATTTTGACGTGAACCACTTAAGTAAACCCAAGGACCCAGGAAACCTGAAAGGGCAGAAACAAAAGCTCCCCTACCTTCCCCACAGACAGGGCCCAAGAGGGCTTTCAGAATATGAACTTTAATAACAAACAGCAGGTTGAATAGGGGTTCCCCAGGAACAAGAATGACAGAGCTGGTGCTGGAGTCCTAGAGATCCCACTTCCTCCCCTCCATGGCCTGGAGGTAAGGAACCAGTGGGCCCTACTAAGGAGGAGTGGCACCCAGCTCCATGGAAGTCCGTTTGGCTGGGGTCGGAAGACCCAGGATGCAGCAGTGTGTGGAGCGGAGTGCCACCATGCCCAAACCAGAAGGTCCTGGCAGGGTATGCGGCCCAGCCTGGACCAGCAAGCAGGCCAGGGGTCAGATCCGGAAGCTTTCCTCCCGGCCATCGATGTGGCGGAGGCGCAGGTAGACATCTGTGCCAATGCCCTGCAGGGACTGCAGCTGTAGGGAGCCACCGAGGTACTCCGCGTAGGCCCTCGACGTGGGCAACCCAAAGCCAAAGCTGCGGGCAGACGGGCAGACAGGACAGGAAGCTTCAGAGGCTTGAGTCTCCTGGGTTCACCCCTACCCCAAACCTGGCCAGGCGGGCCCTCACCCATGCATGGGTCCTGAGTGGCTGCCACTGTGCATGTCCAGATGGCCGAAGAGGGGGCTGATGCGGGGGTCCTGGGTGCTGGCCTCCGCCGTAGTGAAGTGGTAATCCATGACCCGCTCCAAGTTTGTGTGAGCAATTCCTCCACCCCGGTCTGAAATCCTGGCAGGATGTTGACAACATGGGCTTGGCTTAGGCTTATGGGGTCTGACTACCTCTGAAGCACACAGTGTTCAGTCTGACTTCCTGTTCCTTCCATACAAACTGGGGCCTTCTGTTTAAGCTGCGTTTCTCCATCGCCACCTCTGCTTGGGCCACTGACTGCTAATACTGCTGATGTTTATCCTCACTCGCCCAGCCTCAAAGACTCCAAGCCCCTCAGCTGCTGACAGAGGCTGGGTGCTGGACCCACAACTGGCCCCAAATCCATTAGTATCCAAATCATGCAATCTCAGGACCAGAGACTCTGACCAAGGCCCAAGTTCCAGAGTGGGGCAGGTACTGGCTCAAGGTCCCACAGCAACTCAGAAACAGTGCCTGCAACTGCTCCCCTCCACCCTAGCCCAACTCCACTGCTCAGGGCAAACCTGATGATGAAATCGATATCGTTGTTGGCGATGGTGATGACCACATCTGGGACATTGTAGGGAGTGTCTAGGTGACTCTCCATTGTGGCTCTATGCAAAAGGAAAAACAGTAGGTGGTGGCGTCCCGGTTTCTGCCTGTCCCCATCCACCATATCCAGCCTGCCCACCTCATGGCATTCTTAAGCAGCTCGGGCAGAATATAGTCCAGCGGCATGGGGATGAAGGGGAAGCGGGCAGCCACATGGCCGTTGATGCGGACGCGGGGGGCATTGCCATACTTGTGTTCACACAGGCGTCTGTGGATTGGAGAAAGGTTCAGACTGGTGCCCTTCAAGTAGTAATTCTCATCTAGCAGCAGTTTTGCTCCCCTTAGGCACATTTAGCAGAGTATGGAGATATTTTTACTTGTCACATCTGGGGGTCATTACTGGGGTCAAGTGAGTAGGAGTCATGGGTCCTACAAAAACATCCTAACTTGCACACTACAAAGAACAATCTGGCTTTAGTGCCAGCCATGCAAGGGGGCAAATGTCTATAATCCCAGTGGTTCAGGAGGCTCAGGCAGGAGCCCAAGTCGAAGGCCAACCTTAAACTTGTCTCAAAAAGACAAGTGCCAAGCCAGGCGTGGTGGCGCATGCCTTTAATCCCAGCAATCGGGAGGCTGAGGTAGGAGGAGCGTTGAGAGTTCGAGGCCGGCTTGGGCTACAACGCGAGCACAAGGCCGGCCTGAGCTATACAGTGCGACTCTGCCTCAAAAAAAAAAACCAGGGCCAGGAGTTTGGCTCAGTGACTTAAGTGCCTGTCTAGCAGGCATGAGGTTGTGAGTTCAATCCCCGGTGCCGAAAAAAAAAAAAAAAAGACAAGTGCCAGGGATGTCACTCAGTGGGAAGAGCCTTAGTGCCATCCTCAATACCACACACACACATACACATACACAGTAGTGCAATGGTTGAGAAACCCCGTCCTACTCCATGCCCCAGGCAAGGACTCACACCTAAACCCTCCCTGTCCAAAGATCCATCCCTTAGCCTCACCTGGCAAAGTCCACCCACTTTTCAATAATCTTCTTTGGTGACAGACGAGTACAGATGATGCCAACAAAGTCAGGCTGGAAAGAGAAAACGGGTCAGGACTAGCAAGCCCTCTGCCCTGACCCTGGCTGCCAAATGCTTACAACTCCTGGGAATGCCAAAACAGCCTCTCCTCCAGGCATCTTGGCCCAGGTCCCCAAACCAAAAGGCCCCTGCCTCAGTTTTCTCTCCTAGAGCCCCACCTTGTCCTCATGCAGTGCCAGATGATGAGTGGCCAACATGCGGATCCCGAGTCTTGAAGTCAGCGTCTTGTCCAAGAAGTAACGGACAAGCTTTTCATCCTGTAGAGTGGGGCCTCAGTAACCCTGTGCCCTGCCCAGCCCCCCTACTTCAGGCCCCTACTTTACTGCCCTGACCTCTATGTGCTTGCGGCTCTCACGCAGGCCCTCAGCTAAAAGAGTCACCACATCCTTGTGGTCGTCTAGCAGCTGTCGCACCAGCTGGCAATACTGGGCTTCATCCGCCTGGTCCTTGATCTGCAGGTCACAGAGTCATGAGCACAGGTGGTCCAACCCTGACCTCTCAGCCCCTCACCCTGCATGGCCCAGCCTCACCGGAGGAAAGTCTGTCAGCTTCTGGAAGGCACGGATGTACAGCTCATGCTACAAGGAACAAGTATGAGATTTCACAAGGCTGCCAGGGGCACTGGGTAAACAACAACTACCCAGGCCTGCCTGGGGGGATCACCACCCAACCCACTTTGTACATGGTCTAAACCTCCACTGTGACCTTTTAACCTCTATGAATATGTAACCTTGGCCTCCAAAGGCTTGGGGCCCAGTCCCATATAGCCTGACCCCTTTTGGCAGCTAGTCTCTGCCAGTCTGGGCCCCAGGCTCGCCATCTGCCCTTGGGCTGTGTGCACACTGATTTAAGGGCCTCTCTACCTTCTACCTTACCACGTGCAGGATGGTGGGGTTGCAGCCGATGATGAAGGGAAGGCTGCGGAAGCCCTTAATGCGGTGAGCGATCCTTACTGGCAGCTCTTGCTGCAGGTATCGGCCACTTTTCTGTGAGACACAGAGGGAAGGCAGGGCCAGGGCCTGAGTGGCTGGCCAGAGCTCCAGGAGCCCTGGGAAAAGAGGGAACAAGAATCTTACCAGAAGGTGACTGCCGTCCTGAGAGCGGCCGGAATAAAGCATCATGGTTGGAGTGAGGCGGACTGAGGGCTGGAGGGGTAGACACACCTTGAGGACCGGCACTCCAGCACCCACCCCGCATCAGTTCTACCCGCTCCCTGGACACCCACTCCAGCTGACCCCTCAGCAGCACACCTTCTCCGCAGCCACGTCGATGGCCGACTGATTGTAAAAGGAGGTGACGGTCTTGGAGCGCTCCCGCGCCATCTCCACATGGTGGGTGTCGGTGGCAGACGTTGAGCGGGCCTTCAGCGAGAGTGCGGGTCCCAGGAGCGGCCGCAGCGAAGGCCGGCCCCGAGGGCCGCTCCCCAGCACCGACGCCAGTATCATAGCCCCGCTGCTCCGTCGGCCTGGGCTCCCACCGGAGTTGAGGACCCCCAAACGCTGCAGAATGCGGGCAGGCTGGGGCTTTTCCCGGACTTCAGGGGCGCGGATCCATGAAGGCTGCCCACAAGATCAGCCCAGGAAGAGCACCTCCCATCTGCCAGGGCAGGGCAAACGGACTTGTTAGGGTCCAAACCCAAACGACCCGCGCCCCCCTGGACTTGGGCACCAGGACCCATCCTCAGACCTGGGCAGATTTCTGCCCAGCCCTTCTTCTACCTCCCCAAACACCAAGTGGGACCCTGGACAACCCTGCCGGTCTATTCTCCAGCCTGGGGCTCTATCTGGTGGCGCGGGAAGGGCGGCGGGATCCCCACGCCCTACCTCCTGCAAAGTTCATCCGGCCCCCACGGGGCTCAAGCGCCCTCGTTCAGGGGACGGGGCTGCCCCTCAGGAGCCCGGCCCGCTAGCGTGTACTGCAGAAATGCGGGGGTGGGGGCGCCCTCTGAGCCCCCCCCCAGCTGGCCACTTGGTCCGGCCCGGATCCCCCCCAACATGGTAGAAACCAGACCTCTGCCCAGGCTCACTCCAGCGCAGTGTCGGAGGCTGCGGACCCGAACAGGACCTCGGCCCGCAGGTCTGCCGGGTTACTTCGAGGCCAAGACCAGGGCCTGGGTCCGAGCCGAACCTCCCAGTTGACCGGCTGGGCTAGCGGGGCCGCCTGCGCGCTTTGTCGCGGTGACGTTGGTTGGCTGTGGCGCCCGAAGCCTCCTGGGAGCTGTAGTTTGGTGCTGAGGATTCATCCCCCCCACACCCCCTCCACACACACACACACACACACATACACCCGGCTCCGGCCCATCCTGACTACGCCCCATCTCGTGGACCTCCCTCCACAGGGCTCTCGAAATAACCTGTGGTCTGAAAGTCTATCTTCTCAATACAGAGGGATACCTGGGAGAAAAATGCTAGGTAGCAGCAAGATGTAAAGCACACGGATCAAACTCTACCTGACCCCCCTGAGGTCCCATCCTTTTGCAGCTCTGGACTGGGAACCTAGCCTGCCTAGTTCAAACCCCAGCTTGGCCCTTTACTACGGGAGGCAGGTTAAGGAATTGCTTAGTGCTTTTTGATATTAGTGAGAATATACAGAATTAAATTGAGGGTTATGTGGATTACAATGAATTGACATGAAATGTGATTGTTTTGGGGGGACTCAATCTGAAGCGGCGCAGAGAAAATGAGAGCAAGAGAGATGAGGACGCCTTTAATGAGGAGAGCATGGGAGGGCTTCACAGGTGGGGGGGTGCGGAAGTTCTCAGAGAGAACAAAGAAGTGTAGTTACTTTTATCAGTTTGGGAGGTGGGCAAAATGACATCTTAACAGCTGATTTGACGGAGTGTCTGCCTGTGTAAAACAGGAGACAGATTTACTGGGGGCTGGGGGTGGAGGCTTGGGTGGTTGTGGAGTCTTGGGATTGGAGAGGGCTCGGAGCATGCGCAAAAAGGGAGCGGGAGGTTTATCTCTGGAATGAGAAAGAGAACACAGAGGTTACTCTTGGAGAGCTAAGTTGTTCCTCTGGGTCTGGTACCAAATTGGGCGGATGTCATGTTACAGATAGCGAAGCCCAGGCTAGCAGAATCTATCAGAAAATACGTAGAACCATTCCAGGCATGGAAGTAGCATTACTCAAGTGTCAGGTATTATTATTAATGCCTGACTGTAGTGAGTACAAGTCACACTGACTTTCCTGTGCCAGTGGAGGAGATTGGGTGGTGAATTTCAAACAGAAAGTCCACCACCCTGAGGGGGCACAGGTCATCTGGGTTCTGATCCTAACAAGTCTGCATTTCCCTGTCCCAGAGATGGGAGCTGCTCTTCCAGGACTGATCTTGTCTTCCTGGACCATTTGATGTGATCAACTGTGATCACGCCACAGGGCCTCAGGGAGCTGTGGGAGCACTAAGGAAGACCTGGGAGGTTGGTACAGGTGCAGCATGAGTAGGACTTGGCCAGGCAAGGGAGCTGGAGCAGGAGAGGTGTGGCAGGGTAGAGAAGAGCCTGCCTGATCTGAGGATGTGGCTACAATCTGGGAATGAGAGGAGCTGAATGTGAAGCTCATGAAGGAGGGCGTTAGGAAGCACTGGAAAGTTTCGGCTATGGGCTCTGCTCCTTAGAACCCTCTGACGGTACTGACTGGCAGCAAGCAGAGAGCCCAGTGAAAAAACAATTCCTTTATCCAGGCAAGAGGTGACAGAATACAACTCCTTCTCGTCTCTCTTCTCCTACTCTTTTTCTCTTTCCCTTTTTTCTCCTCTTCTTCCTTCCATCTCTCCGCCCTTCTTTCCCTCCCCTTATTGGATATTCATTACACTAGTTTAAGTATTTTTCCAAATACTTAAATTTTTTAAAAGAAAAGTGAGCTGGACTTGGCAGTATACGTCCATAATCCTAACACTGTAGGAGGCTGAGGCAGGAGGATCAGTAGCCCAGCCTCAGCAATTTAACGTAGTACTTTAAGGAAACTTTGCCTCAAAACAAAATAAAATAAATAAATAAATAAATAAGGGTTGTGAATGTAGCTCAGTGAGAAGGTTTTGGATTCAATCCCAGGACCATGAAGTAGGGACATCTTCGGAGGCTGTCCTGAAACCCGGAGGTAAGAGCCTTGGCATTATGGCTGGCCTGCCTGAGGAATTGGAGGAAGGTCTACTTAGATTTTGGGAAAGGGACTCCCTGAATTCCTGGGTTTCTCCCTTGCGCCCTGCCTCCCGCGCCGCCGTTCCTACACCTTCCTTTTCAACTTCCTGGCAACATCTTGGAGTACAGCCAGGAGGTCGCTGGCTCGGAGGCAGGCACAGCTTTAGCACCAGGAAGGAGGGAATGAGAAGGGTACTCCGGGAGGCGGGGGCAGTCCTCTGCGCCAGGAGCAGAGGACTCAGAGTGCTTGTTTTGCGCCAGAACTCTGCGCTCACGTGTCTGCGGCGTGAGCAAGAGCTGTGGATGGCTGCTGCCCCAAGGCTGAAGGCGTCTGGTACCCGCCTCACCTGATTTGACCCCGTGCTCGGCGTGGACTCGCTGCTGCCCCCAGCGGAGGAGACCAGCCACGTGCCACCCAAGCCGGCGCTTGAAACCCTGCGGATAGGGAGATGAGCTGTGGTCAGGCATTCTGCTAAATTCTTTTTTTTTGCGGCACCGGGGATCGAACTCACAGCCTCATGCCTGCCAGACAGGCGCTTAAACCACTGAGCCAAACTCCTAGCCATAGTTTTTTTGAGGCAGGGTCGCACTATGTAGCTCAGGCCGGCCTTGCGCTTGCGTTGTAGCCCAAGCCGGCCTCGAACTCACAACGCTCCACCTACCTCAACCTCCCGAGTGCTGGGATTAAAGGCGTGCACCACCACGCCCAGCTTGCTAAGTTCTTTATACATTTTTATTTCAACTTTATAGTTACTGTCTGAGTTGGGTGTTATTTTTCTCTTCATTTTACAGGTGCAAGAACAGAAGCCTAAGTCGGGGATGGTGGTGCATGTCTGGAATGCCTGCACTCTGGGAGACTGAGGCAGAAGGATCACAAATTTGACCCCGATCTAGGCAATTTAGCAACTTAGCCAGACCATGTTTCAAAATAAATGAAAGAAAAGGGGGAGGGGGCTGGGGCTGTAGCAATGGAAGGAAGGAAAGATGAAGGACAGACATAAATGATTGTACTTTATTCTAGAGCTAGTGAAATGGGATGCTTTTGCCCAGCATGGTGGTGCACATTTGTAATCCCAGCTACTTGGGAAGTTGACTCAGAGAATTACAAACCAGAGGCCAGCCTGGGCAGTATAATGAGACCATATCTCAAAATAAAAAAATAAGGGGTTGGGGATATAGCTCAGCAGCACAGCACCTACCTGGCAAGCATGAGATTGTGAGTACTAAAAAATAAAATAGAAATAAAAAATAAAAAGGGCTGGAGACATAGCTCAGTGATGGAGTGCTTGTCTCATATGTGTGAGGCCTGGGGTTCAGTAACACACACACACACATGTACACATACACAAGGTGGCCTGCTGTTAATAAGCATAGTGACAGCTGGGCGTGGTGGCGCACGCCTTTAATCCCAGCACTCAGGAGGCTGAGGTAGGAGGAGTGTTGTGAGTTCAAGGCCGGCTTGGGCTACAACATGAGCACAAGGCTGGCCTAAACTACATAGTGCGACCCTGTCTCAAAAAGCTATGGCTGGGAGTTTGGCTCAGTGGCCTAAGTGTCTGCCTAGTAGGCACAGGGTTGTGAGTTCGATCCCTGATGCCACTAAAAAAAAAAAAAAAAAAAAGGCATAATGACAAAGCCACAGTTTTTCAGGGCAGGGGGATAGTAGGGGTCAAACCCAGGGTTTCATGCATGCTAGGCAAGTGCTATACCAATGAACTGTACCTCCAGCCTGCACATCTCTATTTTTCAAAATACCACTTTGGCCGCTCTACGGAGAATGGATCTCGAGGTTGGGGGACAAGTGTATTTGGTAGTCCAATGAGGAGGCTACTGCAATTGTTTAAGTGAGAAATGATGATGGCTTGAACCACTGTAGTGGTCTGTGTAGATTATGAAGAGTGAGAGTGAGACCAGGACAGGCCAGGTGCCCTGAGGAGCCACACACTCCTCCTCTTTTGAGATAGTAGGGATTGAATCCAGGTCCTTCACACTGAGCTGTATCCCCACCCCTTTTCATTTTGAGACTGGATCTTGCTAACTTGCCCAGGCTGGGCTCAAATTTATGATCTGATCCTCCTGCCTCAGCCTCTCAAGTGCTGGTATTAAAGGTGTGCACCACTGTGCCTGGGTAGGAGCCATCCCAAAAATGGGAAGTCCTGGAGGAGATATAAATTTGAGTAAAATAAAGGTTCAGTTTTGTTCTCTTTCTTTTCTTTTTTCTTTTTTAATATGTGTTTGTGTATAGTACTGAGGATTGAACCCAAGGCCTTCACACTGAGCTATATCCCCAGCTCTTTTAACTTTATATTTCATTTTATTTTGAAACAAGGTCTCAGTGTCTCAAAGGAAAGAAAGAAGGAAGGAGGGGAGGGAGGGAATAATAAATTATTGGGAGGGATTTGAGAGAGTAAATTGCCCAGCTTGGGCTCGAACTTTCTGTCTTCCTGCTCCAGGCTGCAAGAGTGCTGGGCTTACACGTAGGCACCACCACACCGAGCTAGGAGTTCAGTTTTGAATCTGTTGGATCTAATAGGCTTTTGAGACATCCAGATAATGACACCCAGAAGATGTTTCTAAATACAACTGACCCCAGGAGAGAGATGTGGGTTTGGGTCAGAGTTTGGAAGTCATGACTTAAAGGTAGTAAGAAAGGACAGGAGAAAAGATAATGTTGCCTCCTGAGGAAGATTGTATTTTTCCAAAAATGGTCCATCCCACGGGAATTTATGTGGGCATCAGCCAGGTGTGGTACACACCTGTAATCTCAGCACTCACCTGCACTACAGGAAACTGAATCAGGACTGCAAATTCCAGGCCAGTCTGAGCAATTTAGTGAGATCTTGTCTCAAAACAAAATAAAAGGAGGGTGGGATGTAGTTCTGTGGTAGAGTGCCTTTCTACTGTGTATAAGCTCCAGGTTTCAATCCTCTGTATTGAAAAAAAAACCTAAAAATTATCTTCCCAAATGCTTAATGCATGAAAGCTATTCAAGAGGGGGTAATACTAGTATTGTTTTAACCATTTATTTTGTGGTTATTTGCTGAGCAGTGATGTCATCAATGTTCACTAATTTGTAGTCTCTTCCTACACTGAATAGGGTGAAAAGGACTCAACAGGATAAAGCAGAAATGGTGTACGACGTCTAAGGTTAAGTCAGAAAGGCACTGTGGCTGCTGTTTTGTTCCCTGTTAGATCATTCATTCTAGGGGAAGTCAGCAATAAATAACAGGAACACCCTAGATTAGAGAGAGATGAGAAACAGGCATAAATCCTAGTCCTCTGAATTAGTTTGTAATTGCTGCTATAACAAATTACCACAAAATTTAGTGGCTTACAATTATACAAATTAATTTTCTTAGAGTTCTATAGTTCAAAGTGTATGACAAGTCTCACTGGGCTAAAATCAAGATATCAATAGTTTCTTTCTGGAAACTGTAGGGAAAAGCCATCACCTTGCTGTTTCCTGCTTCTAGAAACCTCCAACATTCATTAGCTCATGAGTCCTTCCATGCCTTTCTGCTGTAAAAGTCATATTTCTGTGACTCTTCTGCTATCCTCTTTCACTTTAAGGACTGTGATGGTTTGTGCCAGGATGTCCCCCCAAAGCCTCATGCAGTCATGGAAGCCTGCTTTTCTGAGGTGGGCTTCTAGAGTTTGTGATTGAGTCATGGTCCAATGCTGGGATGATGGTTGTGAGTGCTATACCCATCCTAGGGTGGGTAGCCTGCATACAATATAAGGGACAGAAGCAGTCTTCTCTCCACGATCCTCCCTTTTTGCTCTTGTTGCTTTTGCTGTTTTCCACTGCCATGAAATGTTGCCCTCTGCTATGCCATCCTGCCTTGGACCCAGCAGATTATGAACTGAAACCTCCACAAACTATGAGCTAAATAAACATTTCCTGCTTTAACACTGAGCACCGGGTATTTTGTCCCAGCAACAAGAGAAAAATAACCAAGTGAAGGACTCTTGTGATTATATAGGATCATCTATTAATTCAGAATATCACTTTTAAAATCAGTAGATTAAGGGCTGGGAGTTTGGCTCAGTGACTTAAGTGCCTGTCTGGCAGGCGCGAGGTTGTGAGTTCAATCCCCGGCGCCAAAAAATAAATAAAAAATAAAATAAAATCAGTAGATTAGCAATTTTAATTCCATCTGCGACTTTAATTTCTTTTTGTCATATAATCCAATAGTCACATGTTCCAAGGATTAGGACGTGTGTGTTTTTTTGGAGACCATTATTTGCCCTACCACTTCCTGGAATAAGCAAAATAGCTCTGAGAAGGAACAACTATAGCGGAAGGAGGGTCTGCAGGAGAGGGGACATCAAGTAGCCAGAGGAAAAGAGTTCACAGGAGAGTCTGCAACAATGACTAATATTATAGGGAGGTTAAGCGAGATGAGATTTGAAAAATAACCATTGGATTTAGCATCTTGGTGACCCCATCACTAATTGTCAAGGAAGTGTCTAGGGGTAGAAGCTAGTTTATGTGGTGCGCAGCCAGAAGACGGGAAGAAGCAGAGAACAGGAATGTAAATTTTATCTCAAACCTTGGCTATGAAGAAGAGGATGAGGATAATAGGGAGGAGGGAACTGGCGAGGTCCTCTTGGCCAAGGGAGACTTGTTCCTCTTTCTGAAACAAGAAGAAATAAGTCTTCATGCAGATGGGAAAGATGGAGTTTGAAAGTACAGAAGAGATGGGTCTTCAGTAGACAGAGCTGTCTGTAAAGGGGAGCTTGGAAAGGAGGATCTGTCGGGTTGGTGCAAGCTCAAGTTTTCCCGTGGGGCACCACAAAAGCACAGAGGTTGGAAAATTGTAAAAGGTGTGACCAAGGTAACAGAATTTAAGGGAGAGAAAACTCTGCTACTGAAAGCACTGGTGAGGCAGGAAGAAATGGCTGAGTAAACCGGGAGGGTAGAAGATTGCAGTCCCAGCAGTGTCTGAAATAGTTATGCAGCGCAATGCTTTCCTCCTGACTCAGACCTAGGGAGTGGATGTGCTAATACTTAGAATAGGCCTTGGCATAGAGAAAGCACTAAATACTATTAGTCACGTGAACAGTACAATTCCCTTGACTTGCACCCTCTCCGACTACAGTTCCCATCAGGCCCGCTGCCTTTTCGTCTGAGGTCACCCACCTCCCTCAATCCAGTTTACAGCCCCAGCATTCCTAGCTTTCTTCGTGCTAGCTATGGCGGCTACTGAGTGCCGAGAACAACCAATAGGATCAGGGAGTACGAGCCTGGGTCAGCCAGTCACCCGGCTGACGGGGCGAGGAGGCGGGGCTCCCCAGGCCCCGCCCCACTCCGTGGCTGGTTCTCCGCCACCTGGCACCGAGGCGGGACCTGCAGATATGGGCTCCACCTGGAGGAACCCCGGGTGGGTGCGGTTCGCGCTCTGCGTGGCAGGCCTCGTGCTCTCTCTCTACGCGCTGCACGTGAAGGCTGCGCGCGCCCGCGACCGGGACTACCGCGCGCTCTGCGACGTGGGCACTGCCATCAGCTGTTCTCGCGTCTTCTCCTCCAGGTGCTCGCGGAAAGCGTGAAAAGCTTGAGTCTTGGGTATCAGGTATTCCTGGCGGCCAAGTTGCCGGATGATTTTGGAGTCTGAGATCCGGGGGAACTCTGAACCTGGACTGCTCCAGGCGATGTGCATAAGGGCTGGGCTACTCAGAGACATTGGTTTTCCCGATGAGTGTCGGGCAGGGGGCAGAGATTCTGGAGAATCGTATGTGGATCCGAATGCCGAGGAATAACGGTGATCCGGAAACGGGGGGAGGTGGAGCCTAGGGGCTGATGATGGACCCAGGGTGGCTGTGCCCAGGGACACAGGGCTAGTCTGGGTGTGCTTGTGGATCAGGGGATTAATGGTTAGTGGAATGAGGGAAGTGGAGTGGGTGGCCTACGGGCTGGAGATTTGTGGGTTCAGGACAAAGAGAATGTGCCTCAGGTTTCCCACTATGTTTAACTCCAAAAGCAGAGCCAACCGTTATGCCTGCGTTGGCATCAAAAGAATTTTTGAAGCCGGGCATGGTGGCGCACGCCTTTAATCCCAGCACTCGGGAGGCTGAGGTAGGAGAAGCGTTGTGAGTTCGAGGCCGGCTTGGGGTACAACGCGAGCGCAAGGCCGGCCTGAGCTACATAGTGCGACCCTGCCTCAAAAAACTAGGGCCGGGAGTTTGGTTCAGCGGCTTAAGCACCTTCCCTGGGAGGCGCGAGGTTGTGAGTTCGATCCCCGGTGCCGCAAAAAAAAAAAAAAAAAGAATTTTTGAGCTCCGGGCGTGGTGGTGCACGCTTGTAAATCCCAGCACTGGGAGGTTGAGGCAGGAGGATTGTTGCAAGTTCAAGGCCACCCTGTGCTACATAGTGAGGGCAAGGCTAGCCATAACTACATATCGAAACCCTGTCCAAAAACAAAACAAGACAAAATTCTAGGGCAAAAAAAGGAGCCTATGGAAGAGCCACAGCCAGGTCAGTCCTGGAACTAGGGAAAAATGGGCGTGTCATGGAATCCTGGTGTACACAAAGGTTCAGAGGGCAGGAGTTCATCGGCCCTTGCATATTAGGGGTGGGTGGAGAACAGGTGGCTTCTGGAGGTCACCCTTCCAGTTGACACTGCTAACTTGGTTCCCATCACCACCACCAGGTGGGGCCGAGGCTTCGGGCTGGTGGAGTATGTGCTGGGAGCAGACAGCGTCCTCAATCAATCCAACAGCGTATTTGGTTGCATTTTCTATTCACTACAGCTGCTGTTAGGTGAGTGGCTCCACCCTTTCATAACCATTCTCCTTCCTCTAGGAAGGCCAGCTCAGCCCCAACCCAAGCAGTCTTCATGACCCAGACAGTTGATAGCCAGCTGCTCATCAGTAAGCATCATCAGGCCCAGGGGGCAGGGAGGGAACTAGGAGTCTTCCAGTTGGTTTAGGCAGTGTCAGGATCCTTCAGGACTTCCTATGGCCCCGGATCTCAGTTTTGAAGAAAGATTCAGAATTTTTTGTTTGTTTTTGTTTTTGTTTTTGTTTTGGACTGAGCTACTTCCATTTACTAACTTGCCCAGGCTGGGCTCAAATTTAGATCCTCGTGCCTCAGCCTCCCAGAGTGCTGGGATTACAGGAATGTGCCACTAGACACAGCTCAGAAATTTCTTTTATATTTTCCTTTTTTTGTTTTGTTTTGTTTTGTTTTGTTGGGTACCGGGGATTGAACTCACAACCTTGCACCTGCCAGGTAGGAACTTACACCACTGAGCTAAATCCCCACCCCTATTTTTTGAGACAGGCTCTCACTATGCAGTTCAGACTGACCTTGAACTCACTTTGTAGCCCAGGCTGGTCTCAAATTCACAACGATCCTCCTGCCTCAGCCTCCCGAGTACTGGGATCAAAGGCGTGCACCACCACACCTGGCTTCCTTTTGGTTTTTTGGGACAGGATCTTGCTATGTAGTTCAGGGTGGTCTTGAACTCACTATATAGTTCAGGTTGGCCTTGAACTCAGCTATCTTCCTACCTTAGCCTCCTGAATATAGGATCACAGGTGTGTACCACCACACCCAGCAGAAATTCCTCTTCAAGGGAAATCTAAAGGTGACTTTCTTATGTAGAACTCAGAAGGCAGTTTCTCTATTTGGGTCTTAGGGATCACTGACCAGATGGAGGAAGCAAGGTCTTAGAGTGGGCCTGTCAGAGCTTCTTACATTAGTTTCCCAGCAGCCCCTGTATATGGGCAGCACAAGGAAGTCATGGCATGCTCCGAAGATGGCCATTCCTGACCCATTTATCCTTTGCAGGTTGCCTGCGGGGACGCTGGGCTTCTATCCTGCTGGTGCTGAGTTCCCTAATGTCCCTCGCTGGTTCTGTCTACTTAGCCTGGATCCTGTTCTTCGTGCTCTATGATTTCTGCATTGTCTGCATCACCACCTACGCTGTCAATGTGGGCCTGATGTGGCTTAGCTTCCGAGAGGTCCAGGAACCCCAGGGCAAGGCCAAGCAACACTGAGGCCTCACCCCAGAATAGGATGACCTCATCTGCTTTGCTTTGGCCTAACCCTTGCCCAATTAGGCCATGTCTAGGTTCCTTGAAGGCCCTGCATTCTCCCCCACCCCATCCATAATCACACAGGAAAGTGGACCAAATGTGCCTCTAGCTCTTTCTCCAAGGGCTGGTTTCTGCTACTGCCTGAAAGGGAAGGTTCTAAGCAATAAAATTTCCTAAATAAGTTGGCCAAGTCTGAACTCTCTGTGTGTTAGAACCTTAGTAGTGCTACCTTTCCTGGAACTCTGAAGAATGTGAGTCAGAGGAAGAGTGGAGGGCCTGCCCAGGAAGGGTGTTTGTTGTTAGTCTCGCTCGGGTGTGGAGAGTCAGCAAGGCCTAGGACGCTGTCAGCCCCCACCCCCAGAAAACAGGCTGGCAGCTTGTCCCTGCTGCCTAAGGAGCCAGCACTCATTTCCTGGGAGAGTCACACATGCACCTGCAGGGGCACACTGCCCTTCTGGCTCCATGCATGTTGGCTGGGAACTTCTTTCTGTAGTCTACCTTAATCCCTCCAGCCACCTTATCTACCAATCCAAGCCAGTCTTGGTAGACCTGAAGGGTCAGGTCCAGGTTGTGTTTTTTGTTTTTTTTTTCCCCCAATATGTGCTGACGACTTAGCCACATGCTAAGCACTGTTTTAAGAACTTAGGTTAACATGTCAATGAATTAATCCTTGTGACAACTGTAAGAGCTAAAAACTGTTAGTATCACTATATTAGTGAGGAATCAAGGTACAGAGAGACTAATTTACCTAAGATCACATACTTAGTGCTGTGAAGGGGTTAAGGAGATCTGATTTTTTCCCCCCTTCAGCATAGGGCCTCACACATGCACTGAAAAAAACGAAGGCACTGTGCCACTGAGCTACCCCCAACCCCATCTATCACAATTTGAGTTCTGGGCCATTTGGCTTCAGTGTCTGTGCAATAAACTCTACTCCCAGCTGCATCTGGGTTAGGATCAGGGTTTCTGAACAGTCTGAGCTGGCCTGAATTATAAATCAGAAAGAGAAAAAGGATTCTTTCCGAGTCTTTCCCATTTTCAAGAAATGTGGGTACCACCCTACCTGTTTCCTGGGGAGGCAGCAGGCCCAGAGAGGTGTTGGGATTTACAGTAAGCTCACAGCCAGCAAGAACCAGAGACTGAGCCCAACAAACTTAATCCTGCACACACTGCCTCAGAAGCAGACATGGAGACAAGGTACGCAAAAGTTTCCTGGTCCTGACCTGAGACACAGGGAAGCTGAAATGAAAAGTGGTAACCAGGGGAGCCCGCCTTCTGTGGCCTTCACAGCTCCATGATGATGTTCCCATCTGGGAGTGAGTCTACTAGAAGCTAGGGTCTTGTCGAAGTATTTGTATATTCAACAATTCTCAGTTTATCAGACAAGACCTGGGCAGGTTAACTGTTCAAGGGCACTGAAGTAGTAAGTGAAGATTTGAACCAGGGCAGTCTGGCTCCATGATTGTGGTCTAAAGATGGGTGATAATCAGTCCAGGGTCACACAGCCACAGACAGCCCCAGAGCTAAGAGCTGCTGGCTCTCTCCAGCCCAAAAAAAGCAACAACTCCTGACTCCTAGCTAGCTGGGGGCGGAGCAGAGGTGGAGCCAAGGAGACCCAGGTGGCCTCTCTGAGAACCAGAGCACAGGCGGCAGAGTGGCCTGGAGCAGCATGAAGCACGGCTGGGGACCAGGGCTGCTCATCCTGGTGGCACTGGTCTTCATAGAGGGTAAGCTGTCTGTGTGGTGTGGTGACGCCTGTGTGTGGCTGTGTGCATGGTAGGGGAGGGGGCATATATGGCCACCTGTGTGAAAATAAGTGGATTTGACTTTCTCGGGCCAAGTTAGAGTGTCTGTAGGGACTGTCATCGTTCCTATGTGTATTCCTTGCACCCTGCCTGCCTCTCGGCTTCCAGAATGACCTCAGGCAGTTTCTGCACCCTCTTCCCCATCTTTCCTCTGTTGGATCTTGGCTCTCCTGCCCCAGATGTCCCATGGGCATACTTGTGTGCACCTGAGATGGAAAAGAGGCGGGGCAGAGACCTTCGGTGGGATCTCTGGCAGCTTGGGGGAAGATGGAGAGTCTGAGTCGTTAGGTGAGGAGTGGGGTAAATCACTTCGGGAGGCCCTTCCTCACTCGAACATAATGAAGGCCTCTAATCCTTCCACTTAAAGCCTCCATGGCTGAAGGGACAATTAAGCTAATGCTGTCCACATCCATGGGCCACTTCCCTGACTCAGCTGTGGTAGTAGTAGGGGTTCTGGAGCCTGGAGGAGGGTTGGCCTGGTCCCAAGCCGAACCCCAGGCGCTGTTCCTCAGGCCCGAGAACGCTGAGCACAGCTGAGGGAGGAGAATTAATTACTGAGTGTGTACGCTGAATGGGTTCCAATAAAAGCTACTTCTCGACCTCATATATTTTCATTCTGGGAGGGGCTGGTGAGGTAGGCAGAGTTATAGGCAAGAACTCGGAGTTCACCCCAGCCTACCTTCTCCAGCAAACCTGGACCCAGCAACTAAAGTGCCCACGTCTCACCTCTGTCTCTCTCTTCCCAGGTCTTCAAGCAGCTCAGCGTGGTAAGCTCTGGGGAAAGTTCTGAGGACTTGGGTCTGGTTAGGCCTGGGGTGAAGCAGGACAAGGGTGTGCTGTCAGCATGACCTAGCCCTCTCCACAGTTTGTGGGCAGCGTGGACCTGGCCCCCCTGAGCCTCAGGAAGGCAACACAGTACCCGGCGAATGGCCTTGGCAAGCCAGCGTGCGGCAGCAGGGAGTCCACATCTGCAGTGGCTCCCTAGTGGCAGACACCTGGGTCCTCACTGCTGCCCACTGCTTTGAAAAGTGAGTCATGACGGGGTCAGACAGGTCTCTGGCTTTGGAGATGGATGATTTGTCCCTAAGCCCCATAAGACTGATCCTTGCCCCTAGAATCAAGTACCATTTATTATGTCTCCGTCCTGTGCCAGGTATATATTATCAAGTTAATCCTTTTTTTGTACTGGGAATTGAACTCAGGACCTCGTGCTTGCCAGACAGGCGCTTGTGCCACTGAGCTATATCCTTAGCCCTATCAGATTAACCTTAACAACCTTTCATGGTGGTCTTATAAATGAATAAACTGAGGCTGAGAACAGAGGACTGTGCTTGAAGCCACAGATTGCTATCGGTCAGACATCCAGCTACAAGTGCTGTGTCCTGGGGTGTCACTGTCTTCCCTGCACTCCATAGTCTGGGCCTTCCTTCCTATTCCAGGGCAGCAGCGACAGAACTCGGTTCCTGGTCGGTTGTCCTGGGTTCTCTGCAGCATGAGGGGCTGAGTCCAGGGGCTGAGGAGGTAGGGGTAGCTGCCCTGCAGTTGCCCCGGGCCTTTAACCACTACAGCCAGGGCTCAGACCTGGCCCTGCTAAGGCTTGCCCACCCCACGACCCGCACACCCCTCTGCCTGCCCCAACCTGCCCATCGCTTCCCCTTTGGAGCCTCTTGCTGGGCCACTGGTTGGGATCAAGACACCAGTGATGGTAAGTGCTGTCAAAGACTTAAGCTCAGGTCGCAGTCTCTGCTCCTAACTGTCCCAGCCCCAGTCCCCCTTGCCTCCCAGAACCTAGACTCCAGCCTCAGCCCTTATCCCTCTGGTAGCTCCCAAGACACTCCGGAACCTGCGCCTGCGTCTAATCAGCCGCCGCACATGTAACTGTCTCTACAACCGGCTGCACCAGCGTCCGCTGGCCAGCCCAGCCCGACCCGGGATGCTGTGTGGTGGTGCCCAGCCTGGGATACAGGGACCGTGCCAGGTCTGGGGGGAGGAGAGGGGAAGGGAGAAGGGGAGGCCTACCCTTAAACTGGGGACACAACCTGCAGAGAAGGATGGAAGGGTTATAGTCAGGGAGTGCATCCCCAGGCAGTCTGGGGGCTCATGTGTGTTCTTGGCTCCACTGCCTGGTTCCAGGGAGACTCTGGGGGCCCTGTGTTGTGCCGAGAGCCCAATGGATACTGGGTTCAGGCTGGGATTATCAGCTTCGCATCAAGATGTGCCCAGGAAGACACTCCTGTGCTCCTGACGGACACAGCTGCTCACAGCTCCTGGCTGCAGGTTCGAGCTCAGGGAGCAGCCTTTCTGGCCCAGAACCCAGGGACCCCAGAGACCAGCGATGAGGACAGCTGTGTAGGTATGAGCAGTGGGTGTGGGAAGTGGGAAATGTGGGGACATCCTGGCCTACATGAGGACCTCTGGGCAGCAGGTTGGAGCCACAATGAAGCAAACTTCAGTCAGAATACAGAACTGATACAGGGCCCCCACACTGCCAAGGAAAAGCTAACAGGGGCCTTAAGTGGCGTCCTAGACTTAAACCTAGAGAGGTGGTCTGCTCCTCCACGTCACAGTCTCACTCTCAACTGCCCTCAGTCCCTTGCCTCCCAGAACCTAGATTCCAGCCTCAGGCCACATAACCCTCTGCCAGCCCCTTTTCAGCCCCATTAGGGCTGAGAGCCACGTTTTGCAGCTTTATGGGGTTTGAGGTTTAGGAAAGAGGGTTGTTTTTAAGACAGGGTCTGGTTATGTAATGTAGGCTGGCCTTGAACTCTGTGTAGCTCAGACTAGCCTTGAATTTATGATGATCCTCCTGCCTCAGTCTCCCAGTGCTGGGATTACAGACATGCACCACCACGCCCAGCTGGATGAAGGTTTTCTAAGGAAGCAGCAAGCCTCCAGGCAGGAACCCAGCAAGATCAAACAGGCAGGGCTTACACTCAGAATCCTGGCAGGAAGCAAGCAACATGCAAACTACATGCAAATTTATGTCTGGGAAGAAAGCAATATCTTGATGTTAGGGTAAACACTAGTGGGCCAGGGATTCTGGAGTGAGTCCTACCCTGGATGGATGCAAATAGGGGGACTGGAAGTGAGGAATACGGTCCTTCCTGGAGGTCTGGGACAGAGTACTCTCAGATCCCCAGGCTTAAAAACCTCAGGCTCTAGCTTTTTTTTTTTTTTTTTTTTTTGTACCAGGGATTGAATTGATGACCTCACGTTTGCCAGGGAGGCACTTGTGCCTCTGAGCTAAATCCCCAGCCTGTTTTGTTTTTTTGAGACAGGGTCTCACTATGTAGAGCAGGCTGGCCTTGAACTTACTTATGTAGTCCAAACGGGCCTTGAACTCATGGCGCTCCTCCTGCCTTAGCCTCCCAGCGGATTACAGGTGTGTGCCATCACACCCCATCAGGCTCTGGCTTTTAATCCTATCTGCTATTACTTGCTTTTAGTAGAGTTAGGAAGTCACTTAACCTCTCTGGTTAACGACCTTTGTCAATGAGGGAACACAAGTGAACCTAAAAGGATAATGGGAGAATTTAACTGCACTGGGAAGTGCTTGGTCCAGTGAGTGCTTAACAAATCAGATAATAAAATCCTTCTGTTTCAGCCTGCGGCTCCTTGAGGAGAGAGGGTCCCCAGGCAGGAGCCCCTTCTCTGTGGCCCTGGGATGCGAGGCTGAAGCACCAGGGGAAGCTGGTCTGTGGTGGAGCCTTAGTATCAGAGGAAGTGGTACTGACAGCTGCCCACTGCTTCATCGGGTGAGCCCTGCAGCCCTGACCTTTGTGTGCCTTGTCTGAGCCCCGTCACTCAGTGCTGTCAATGCTGCCTCTGCACAGGCGCCAGACCCTGGAAGAATGGAGTGTAGGGCTGGGGGCTGGACCAGAGGAACAAGGCCTGAAGCAACTCATCCTGCACGGGGCCTACACACACCCAGAAGGGGGCTATGATGTGGCCCTCTTGTTGCTGGCCCAGCCTGTGACCCTGGGCCCCAGTCTGCGACCCCTTTGCCTGCCCTATGCTGACCACCACCTGCCTGATGGGGAACGTGGCTGGGTCCTGGGGTTGGCCCAAGAAGCAGGTATGTAGGCCTGGGGTCACCAGCAGTTGCCTATCCAGCCTAAAGGCCACTGGAGCAGCCTGTTTTTATCCTCCCTATAGGCGTGAGCTCCCTGCAGACGGTGCTTGTGACCCTCCTGGGGCCTAAGGCCTGTGGCCGGCTCCATGCAGCCCCTGGGGGTGATGGCATCCCCATTCTGCCAGGGATGGTGTGTACCAGTGTTGTGGGTGAGCTGCCCCACTGTGAGGTGAGCCCCAGTTCCGAACCTTAGCCAGTAGGCCCCTGGCTTCCTTCCACTACAGTACATGAGTAGACAATCTGCCAAGCTTGGCCTCCAGCCTGTCTCTCACAAGAACTAGTCTGTTCTGCCAACCAGCCCCTAAATACCCAGCACTTCAGCCCCTCGTCCCTCCCATAGCTGCGTTAAGTGGAAGAAGTAACCCATTGTCACTGACCCCTCACAGGGCCTATCAGGGGCACCACTGGTGCATGAGGTGAGGGGCACATGGTTCCTGGCTGGGCTACACAGCTTTGGAGATGCCTGCCAAGGCCCCATGAGGCCCGCCGTGTTCACGGCACTGCCCGCCTACGAGGACTGGGTCAGCAGTTTAGACTGGCAGGTCTACTTCGCCGAGGAGCCAGAGCCTGAGGAAGAGTCGTCAGAGCCTGAGATGGAGTCTGGGAGCTGCCTGGCCAACTCCCGTAAGTGTCCCTGGGGCTCGCTACCTGCTCCAGACTTCTCCTGTCTCAATCTGGAGAAAGCGCTGTTCTGACCCACCTGTAGCTGCCCTGGGTGGGCTGGAGCAGTGGACAGACCTATGTGCATTCTTTTTTTTTTTTTTTTTTTTTTTTTTTTTTTTGCGGCACCGGGGATCGAACCCACAGCCTCACGTCTGCCAGGGCAGGCGCTTAAGCCACTGAGCCAAACTCCCGGCCCTGGTTTTTTGAGTCAGGGTCGCACTATGTAGCTCAGGCCAGTCTTGCGCTCATGTTGTAGCCCAAGCAGGCCTCGAACTCACAACGCTCCACCTACCTCAGCCTCCCGAGTGCTGGGATTAAAGGCGTGTGCTACCACGCCCGGCTCCTATGTGCATTCTAACTGTGGCTCTTCTCCACTGTGCAACCGGGAGTGTGGATGCCAACACAGATCTGA
Source organism: Dasyprocta punctata (assembly GCA_004363535.1). Classification (NCBI taxonomy): domain Eukaryota; kingdom Metazoa; phylum Chordata; class Mammalia; order Rodentia; family Dasyproctidae; genus Dasyprocta; species Dasyprocta punctata. The sequence goes on from RJWM01006453.1 coordinate 71,809, forward strand.
CTCCTTTAAGGACGGGAACAAAAATTTTGAGGATAAAGCCAACTGCACTCTTCTTCCTTTCCTTGACAGGCCAACCAGCCAGCTGTTGACAAGTGACTCTAGGCTGTTCACAGGATGTGGGAAAAGTGAGACAATGCCCATGTCAACGTGCCTGCCCCTCCTCATCCCCCTAAGTGTGTTCCAGGCTCTGGGGCAGGCCCAAGAGCCCATCAATGGCTGTGGGAAGAAGCCTACGAGGACCAGCAGATGCCCCCAGTCCCCGCCTTACAGGACAGGGATGTCACCTGTCACCTGTGGATGTTTCCACACAGCTCTGCTCTCCAATGCAGGTGTCCCCTGCCGTTCCTACCCTTCACTCCTCAGGCACAATCACACCAGCCACCTGTTTTGAAAATTTCTTTTTTTGGGGGGGGAGCAATTTTCCTTTTTTAAAACTTAAATAAATTGTTACAAAATAGACTTTAGAAAATAAGTTACAAACTGTAGCAAAAGGCTCCCCTTTCACAGGCAACATTTCCACCCATGGTGCTCTCTGAACCTGCCTTTCCCTGGTGTTGCAATCTGGCTGGCAAGGGTGGCCCGCATCTTGGCAGAGCATGGTGACAAAGGTTGGGGGAAGAAGATCCTTCAATGGCAGGGACATGAGAAACACCCCACTCCCGTCTCGGGAAAGAAGCCAGATCTGGGTACTCGTCACAGGGAGAGAGAAGAGCTGGGGATGCCCAAGCTACTCCTGAGCGAAACATGGAGATCAAGCCCGTCCCTGCCCGTGCCTGCTCTCCAATGTTCTGATCTTTGGAGACTTGGAAGTTCAGAGGGAGAAGCTGAGGTCTGCAGGCCACTGGGGTGAAGGGTCCCGGAGTGGGGCTGTGGAGGTGGGTGGAGGGGGCAATGACAAATCCCCTCTGCTTGCTGTTGGTGCCACTGTAGCTCCTGGGGAGAGAGAGAGGAGGTCACTGAGGAGGCAGATGGCACACCTTCCCAGCCCAGCAAGCCATCCCCCACTTGCGGCCCCAGAGGAAAACCCAGGAATCCTAAGACTCCCCACTTTCCCAGCCCTGGCTACCTGCCTCTCACTTATTCCCCTGGAAATCACAAGAAATCTTTCACCCTGAGAGCTGTTCCTTCTACTCTGAAGGGACTGTTATTCACCATCCTTCTCCTTCCCTGACAAGCTCTGGTCAAGGGCTCACCATCTCAGGGACACCCATCCTTGGTGGCCACTAGATGGAATGCAGTCTCCTCTACTAGAGAGCAGAGTGAGCCCAGGGCTTGGTGAGGAATAGGTTGTCCCTGCCCCGCCCCCCACATCTCATCCTCTGTGGGCTGGGTGGAGACAAGTCTGCTCAGTCCAGATGCCCTATGATAAGATGATGAGAGATAGGGCCTAATGAGTGCTGCTGCAGCTATGGCTGGGCCTGGCTTCAAAGAAACAATTATGTCTGACTCAGGTCTCCAATTAAAGGTGTGAGAAGGTGGGGGGGGTGATATGTGTGTGCAGGTGGAAATGGGTGGTTTGGTTGGAGTCTAAAAAGATCGACAGTTGGGTGTGGTGGTGCACGCCTCTAACCCCGCCACTGGGAGGCTGAGGCAGAAAGATCACTGTGAGGAGAGACCAGCCTGGGCTACAAAGTGAGACCCTGCCTCAAAAACAAATAAACAAAAACAAAAAGAATCTACAGCAGAGAGAGGGACTGACTAAAGGGAAGAAAAAGAGATGTGGAACAATATTTTATAGAAAAAAAAATTAGTTTCCAAGAAACAAGGAGGAAAACAAGGACAAGATGTAGGGAGAGACAGAATTAAATACTGACCAGTGATCTAGTTTCACTGCCAAGTCAGCAGTGAAGCTATAAAAGTCCAGTCAGTGGGAGTCACTGACTGAGGGGGGCAGACCCTACATGTCCTGAAGCCCAAAATGCCATTCCCCCACTACCTGAATGAAGGCCTAGGAATTCTGGGACTCCTAATTACTCCCTGGTCCATGCTTCCTTCCTTGCTTTCTGGTTCCCTGTGAGCTCTAGAACAAAACTGATTGGCTTCATCTTTTTCTCTAGAAAACATTACTGGCTGAATCAGGAAGGTTTCCAGACATAGTCAGGTGGTACCCAGCCCAAGTCAAAACAAAACAGCCATTCCTCTTGGGCAGAGGAGCCCACACAGCTACCTCTATCTATGACCACTACCTCTCGTATAATAATCCCCCAACCCATCACGCCATCTGTTTATCTAACCCAAGGGTTCAGATCTTGGCTGCTCAAAAGGCAGCATCTTCGAACTATTTTTCACTCTACCTGCAGGTCCCCTACCACCTGTTGGAATCCATATGATGCTCTCCCTCTTTGCTCTCCCACTCACCTTGGGGCCCAGTTTTGCCCAGGTACCCCAATTGGCCCTCTCAACTGAAGGGTTTTGGGACCCTTCAATCCTCTGCCCAAGCCCATTCATTTCTGCTTACCAGAGCTGGCCACTGGCCACTCTTCCTGGTGTTGCTGCTGGTGCTGCAGGAAGCTGATTCGACGGCGGAAATGACGGGGACAATGGAGGCAGGTGAAAGGCCCCTCCTGGGGTGCATGGACCCTCCCATGTCCCTCCAGCCGGGCAGCTGTCTGGAAGGCCTTGCCACAGATGCTGCAGCGGTGGCGCTTGGGGTCTGTGTGGGTCCTGCCATGGTTCTTAAGAGATAGCAGGTTAGGCAGAAGTTTAGGGCACAAGGAGCAGGGATAGAGGCCAATGGTGTGGGCCTTCTGGTGGTTCAGCAGGCTGCCAGCATGGCGGTAGGAACGCCCACACTGGGCACAGCGGAAGGGCCGCTCCTTGTCGTCAGCCCCTGTGAAGTTTATTTCTTGCCCTCCACTAGCTTGCTTGGAGTCCTCTCCTGAGGCTCTGAGGGATTCTGTTGGAGCCTCCTGAGCTTTCCCTTGACCAGGGAGATTCACTTTGTCCTCCACGGTTTCAGCCTCTTCTATCTGACTTGCCAACTGACTGTGGCCCACGGCATGAGTCTGCAAGTGAGTGGCCAATTCATGATGGGACTCAAAGGCTATGCCACAGTCAGGACAGGAAAAAGCCTGGGCAGATACATGGTTACGGTTGTGACTCTTAGTGTCCATGGGATTTAAGAACTCCTCAGAGCAGAGCAGGCAATAATGGAGGTCTGACTTGTGGGTGTTGTGGCTCAAGAAACCATCTGATTGGCAGTAGGTCTTGCCACACTGGCAGCAGGAATAGGAGTGGCTCTCTGGCTGGAGCTCAGAGCTGCTATCTGCATTATCCCAGCTATCCAAGTGACTTACACTAGGTCCACTGGACTGGTTGTCAGCAAGGTGGCAAGCACTCCTGGGGACACTGTCTTCTGACTGGTCTTCTGGCTTGGTCAATAGCTGACCCTGAGGAACCAAACTTCCATTGTGGTTTATCAGTTCTCCCTCCCCTTGCCACCTAGCTGTCTTTGCCATGTCCCAGGAGAGTGGGTCTGTGGCTTCTGAATCTGCTGTCCCAGTTGGATTCGGAGTATGCTCCTCTGGCCTCATGGCTTCATCCTCTAGCTGGGGTTCTGATTCAGTACTCCCTGATCTGCCCTCTAGTCCTTGGTTATTGGCTAGGCTCCCCTCACCACCCTCTGTGCCATTTGAGCTTCCCTGGCCACTGGCCAGCTCCCCTTTGTTCTCTTCCTCATGCTCCCGCAGGTGCCGCTCCAAAGATCCCCGGCCAGGAAAGCCTCGGCCACAGAGGGCACAGCGCACAGCTGCCTGCCGGGGCCGCCCTGCCCGCCTCCGCCGACTCTCAGAGTGTAGTCTTTGGTGGTCCTTCAGGGCCATGTGGTTGGAGTAGGTCTTGGGGCAAGAAGGGCAGCTATACTGGCCTGTCTCATGGCTGCGTCGGTGGTTCAGGAGACTGCCAGCATGGCGGTAGGCCCGCCCACACTGCCCACACCGGAAGGGCCCATCTTCTCGAATCAGCTTTCGGGTCCCACCAGTGCCATGTCGTTCAATGTGGACCCGCTGGTGACTAGCTAGTTGCTTCCGCAGGCGAAAGGCTTTTCCACATTCACTGCAGCGGAAACGCTGAGGGTCTGCGTGGATGCGCCGGTGGTTCTTGAGGGACATGAGGTTTGAGAAGCCCTTGGAGCAGGCCTGGCAGCCAAAATGGCCAGTCTGGTGGCTTTGTCGGTGATTGATGAGGCTGCCAGCATGCTTGTATGAGCGGCCACACACCTCACAGCTGAAAGGTCGCTCAGAGTTGGCCTCAGTCTGACAGCCCTTCTCTGCTGTCTCCAACAGTGGCTCTATCTCTTCCCCTTTCACAGGGGTCTCCTCCCACTTCTCTTCTTTCACCCTTGCCACCTCCTCTAGGGGCTCCACTTTAAGTTCTTCTTGGAGCGACCCCATTTCTGTCTGCTCTAGTCCTGTCTCTGCTACATTCTGGGGTTCACTGCTGCACCCCATATCTGGGATGGGCCCTACCTGGGGCTCAGAGCCTTTGCAGCGAGGGTGGTTCCGCAGATGGTTACGATAGGCAGCCAGGTTGGGATAGCAGCGGGAGCAAACAGGGCAGATGAAGTCCCCAGTTTGATGGATCTTGCGGTGATTCACCAGGCTTCCCCCATGGCGATAGGTCTTGCCACACTGGTTACAACGAAAGGGGCGGGGGTGAACCTCTAAAAAACTTTCCCCAACCTGCATGCAAAGGCTGTCTACAACTGTGCCATTCACCCCCTCTTCAGACTTTGTGTCTTCACCCTCTCCAGAGGTAGAGCGCACTGTGCCCTCAAGGACACCCTCTGCAGCTGTCTCTGTGGCACCACCTGATGCTTCTAAGTGGCTCGGAGCCTTGTCTATGGTATTCTCTAAACTTTGACTTTGGTGGTGACGCTCCAGGCTCCCTAGGTCATCATAGGTCTGACCGCAGCAGCCACAGATGTGCCCATAACCTGCTCCATCCAGTGCTTCCACCTCCCGCTGCAGCTGATTTAGCAGCTCTGCTTCAGAGAGTTGAAGTGGAGGGCTATGAGCAGAGGCTACCTCTGCTGCTCCTTCCTCTTCCCCATCCTCCTCTGAGCCCTCAGTCATGCCAGAGGAGCTGTGAACCTGGCGCCAGTGAAGCCTGTAGCCATCCCGTCCAGGAAAGATCATACCACAGAGGCAGCAAAGGAAAGGCTGTGCTGAGGCTGCCTCCCCTGGCCCATGGTCCTGGAAGTGACTGCGCAGGCCAGGTAGAGAGTCAAACTCCTTTGGGCAGAGAGAACATTGATAAATGCCTGGTGGGTGGCAGGGCCTATGGCTCAGCAGTCCAGTGGCATGGGGGAAAGAATGCCCACAGTCAGAACATTTGTGAGTGACCTCAGTCTGCCAGCTGGTAACAGTTTCAGCTGAGTGGGAAGATGAGTTAGGCTCACCAGTGGTTTTCTGGTCTTCATCCACCCCAGTGAAGCCATCAGGGAAGCAAGTTCCATTGGCTTCATCACCTGGGATGTCCAAATTGCCAAGGAAACAGGTCTCCTTCCTTTCCAGTCCTCCTTCAGTGCCTCCACTCTCTTTATCACCCTGGAAACACGCCTCATCCCTCTCAAGCCCACAATGGTTGCCTTCAGATTGAGCCTGCAAACAGGTGCCATCATTTTTCAAGTTGTCTTTAGTTCCACAAGGACTTTCCCTTGAAGTGTCTTGGGAAGAATCCAGGTCCACACTGTCTTTAACCTCATGGATCCAGGGCCCATCTACTGGGAATTTGGCTTCTGCCCCACTGCCAACCCGTTTCCGATGACGCCTGCTCTGCCGCCGACTATGACGTCGCAAATGGCTCTTCATGGCAGCCATGGTGTGGAAGTGCTTGGCACAAGCCTCACAACTGAAGTCCCCTGTCTGATGGGTCTGCTTGTGGTTGATAAGGCTGCCTGAGTGTCGATAGCTCTTCCCACAGTCTCTGCAGGCAAATGCCCTAGGAGGTGACACTGTGGTCTCTGTTCTGCCATTTCCCCCTTCCTTATGGTTCAGGTCATGTTGTTCAAGGCTCTCACGATCTTCAAAGAGCATCCCACAGATGCTACATATTAGTGGTGATTCTGTATCTGGTGTTGGAGGGACACTGACAGTCCCTTCTTCATGTTTGCACGCAAGTCCCTCATCTGTGTGTTGGGTTGGCTCTGCTCCCACTGAGTTAGGCAAAAGTTTCACCCTGAGGTGACTGGGGGGATCATTGGTCCCTGGGTCTGTACTTCTTCGAGTGGCCTTGCAATGTACTCTTACATGGTTACGCAGGGCCATAAGATTGCGGTACTTTCGGGGACAGAGGGAGCACTGGTACTCTCCTGTGCGATGGCTATGACGGTGGTTCACCAGGCTCCCCCGGTGGCGGTAAGCGCGACCACATTCATTGCATTTATAGGGACGATAGTCCAGGGTGGTGGTGGGGGCTTTTTCCTCTTTGTGAGTGGTATCAGCTAACAGCGGGGGAGCTGGTGCTGATGACTGCCCATTTTCTCCAGCTCCCTGCCGGGGTCTGTGATGAGCCCGCACATGGTTTTTGAGGGCTGCTGCATTGAACAGCTGCTTGGAACAGATTGAACATGGGTAGACACCTGTCTGGTGGCTCTTTCGATGGTTGATGAGGCTCCCAGCATGGCGATAAGTACGGCCACAGTCTCCACAGCGGAAAGGCCGGTATTCCTCCAGGCCATTATCTTCTAGCTCCCCAGAAATGCTAAGCTCCAAACCATTCAGTATCTGTGTAGTAGGTATTTGGTCCCTGGCACTATCACTTGTGTGTCCATTGGTCGTGGGCATCCTGTTATCCTCCCAGGGCTGTTCCTGCCTTTCAAACTCATGGGACTGCTGGTGTTCCAGCAGCTCCCGGGGGAGCCGAAAAGCACGAGGGCAGTGGGGGCAGTGGTAAGGCCGATACTGGGCATGGAGTCGGGAGTGGTTCTTCAGAGCCATGAGGTTAGAAAATTCCTTGAAGCAGATGGCACAAGGGTAAACACCCAGAGTGTGGCTCTGGCGGTGGTTGGTGAGGCTCCCAGCATGCTTGTAGGTCTTGCCACACTGACTGCATTTATACCGTCGCTCCTCTTCAGCAGGAGACTGGGTGGGCTCCTGGCCCCCTGTAAAATTCACTACTGATTCAGCCAAATACTGTTCCAAATTGCTAAGGAGGTTGCTGGCTGGAGTGGGAAGAGGCGGGGCTCTGGCAGAGTGAGTGGTGGAACCCCAGCTCTCAGCATTCTCAAGATTTGGCTGGCTTTCCCAGTCTTCTCTTTGTTTGGTGGCTATATCTTCCAAGGTGCCTGAAGTTGTTCTGGGGTCAGGTCCAGACTCACAGTCATGTGTCTCTTTTGTATGTTTTGTCTGGTTTTCCCATCCTTCTCCAGGGCCAAGTCTCTGGCCCCAGGAGTCAGTAGACACTGCCTCACTCTGGAGATATGGAGCGGCATCCTTGGGGTGAGGGGGCCTGCTCCCACGGCGGCTCTCAGGAGCATGTGTCCTCATGTGGCTCTTGAGGGCCATGGGATTGGTAAAGTCCTTGTCACAGGTGGTACAGGGGAAAAGTCCAGTCTCGTGGGTCCGACGGTGGTTGACCAGGCTCCCTGGGTGACGGTATCCTCGCCCACACTGCTGACAGTGGTAGGGCCGAGGGATGCTGTCAGCCTCCTCACTATCCTGACTGGGAGATGGGTGGAGCAGTTCTCGGTGTCGTGAAAGTTCTGGCACACTAGGAAAGTGGCGCTGACAGTCAGAGCAGCTGAATAACAGTGGTGTATCCTCCATGGGGCAATGTAACAGAAATTTGGAGGTTCAGGAGTAGACAGGTAACAGTAGCATCTTCTTCTGGTGTAGGGGCCTAGGAAAAGGGGGCAGTGGTCAAAAGGAAGGCCTGAACTAACTTTGCCTTGGTTCTATGAGCAACAAGTATACCAGAGGTTACTAAGAGGTTCCCCAACTATCAGTGCCCAGGTACTTGCTTTCCACTAAAGCTGATATGGAAGTATCATCATTTAAGGCTTCCCCATGCACAGCTCCCCAAATATGGGAAGTCCTCTACCCTTAAGTTATCCTTAGAGGTATAAGTAAGGAAGCTATAGTCTACAGAGATAACCTATTTCAGATCATAGTTCTATTATCATGCTTTTCAGACCACATCCCAAAGGTTTTATGTTCCTAACCCTCTGCTCTACAATTCTGAAAGTATAAAAGTTTCCTGTGGCATCTTAAAAGGAAACTAGCTTTCCCCCTTTTACTCTTCAGCAAGAGTAGCCTGGAAGCCTGAAAAATCAGCTACTTTCTCCAGCTGACAGTTGTGGACTGAGAGGTCAGCAGTTCCCTTCAGAGGAAGACTGGCTTGTTTCCACACCTCCTCTAGTCCTCACCATGTCAATAAGGTCTCTTTTCCAAGATTCTCTTGGCCACTCCCTTTACCCAAACTATTGTCAATCTTGCTAAAGTACCATCTCATTTCAAGCTGAGAATTTTATTTCATCCCGTTTCTATCCCATGCCACCCTACATTATTTTTTTTTTCCTCTTGTAACACTGATGACACCGACTCATGTCAAGTATATGTGCCAGGCACTGTGGTAAGCATAATCACTGTGTCACCAAATCCTCACAACACTTAATGCTTCCGTTAGCCCAGCTTACACATGAGTAAAGCCAACGAGTCTTCATTCCAAAGCCCTTGCTTTCTCAATAGTAGCCCTCATGCCTCCTGTATCATCTTGGCCTCTTCCACCTCCCCTGGAAGCCCAATACAACTATCTCCGACACTAAGCCCCCTCACTGAACCTGCTCCCGAAAATTCTCGCCTCCTAAAGCTCATTCTCGCCACAGTCCCCTTTCCAAATCAACCACCAATGAGATCCTCTCCAGTCACTCAACTCCTCTGCCGGTTTCCTCTCAGGACTCCTACCTCGCACCAGCAACCCCTTCTTGTTCCCGCCGCGGGCGCGTCCGTTAAGGACCACGAACGGGAGCGCGCCTGCGCACTGAGACCCTTACCCTAACTGCAGCCGCGCGCCCCAAGGAATGGCTGTGGAGGCTTCTCGCGCTCCCATACACGCACACTCATCCAGAGTTCCAGGGATACCAGAGGGGAGGAAAAGACTAAAACAATAAGAGAGACGAGGAAGGAAATAAGAGTGAAGAAAGTACAGCTGATAAGAGTTAAAAGTCTAGCCCCAGGTCCGCGGACACTTCCTATTGTTACTAGGAAACAGGAAGTGTCCTAGAGGCAAAAGGTTCCCCGCGAAACTTCCGCCTCAGGAACACTTCCTTTCCCGCCTCCAAGCAGCGGTTCGGCGCACACTTCCGGCACTAGGTTCAGGCTGGGCTTAACTCTGACTCCGCCTACGTAGGTCTCAACGCAGCGGTTTTAGCAACTACCTTGCCACACTTCCGTCCAGAGATGCCAAAATCGTTCCGGTGTATATTGAATGAGATCAAAGAAAGAAAAAAAAAAGATCCTGCACCCCTGGCTGTAGTACTTTGGCGACACTTTTCATGGGGCTCGCTGAAAAACTCGCTAAGACAGATGAGAAAACCCCATTAAAGTTACTCCTTACTATTAAAAGAAATGTGGACTATAAGTGGATTTAGGTTGAGCACGGCCTGCCCGCCCACCTTTTAGGTTTTGGAGACACTTCGGTGGCCTGGCCGGTGTATATGGATCAATCTGCCCGGCGTCTCCTCCCCTTAGCACCCAGAGACCCTTTTGCAAGCTGTTTCTCCGACACCTGAGGCTGGAGATGATCCTGTAAACTTTTCCTTCCTCCTCCGCCGGGGAAGCTGCCTTCCACTTCCGCTTTCTGGCCCGCCGACCCCGCCTCCCCTGCCTCCTGCTGGGTCCTAGCGCCGGCCCTTCCGTGGCAGGATTCGGGGCTCTGCCTGTGAGAGGATCTAAGCCTGTCGCCACGCAGTCGGTCCAGATCGACTCAGGTAAGAGACGCCGGTGAGAAGTCGCAAGGGCCCGGGTGGCTCCCCCGCGGACGTGAGCCCAGCTGGCTTCAGTTTCCCTGAAAGGAGCGAAGGAGAACTGGTTTGGCCTGGCGCGGGCGGGGCGGGCGGTGAGCGGCCTGGGGTGGCCTCCGGGCCCAGCAGGTCCTAGAACCCGCCGGCTGTCCCCGCGGGCCGGCTGCTGCGGATGCCTACGATCGGCCGAGGCGGCTGGCGGCCGTGCGCGGTGCAGGCCCGGAGGTCCTAGAGCCCGCCATGTTGCGGGCTTTTGTTTCCGCGGTGCGGCCGGCCCCGCAAGGTCCCCGGCGCCGGTGGACCCCTCCTCGGCGGAGGTCCCGGCCGCCCCTCCTACGGTCCTAAAAAACGCCATCTTGCAGAGCCTTTGTCCCGCTTTCGGGCATCTGTTCATTCATTTTTTATTCCCACCTTCTTCTTTCACTCTTGCCACGTTCGCTGAGGCCACGTTTTTCTAGGGTTTATTACGAAACGAGCCCTGCCGAGGGCCCTGCCCTGGGGAATTGCCTGTCTGGCCAGAGCATCAACATACACGGTGGCAGAGAGAAGAAAGCAGGACTTGTGCAGCCTTTGGCCCCTCTCAGAGTGCCTGGTAGGCCCTAGCACCCTTAAGCTTCCCATGCCTCAAGAACCCCATTTCACTGACGAAGAAACTGAGGCCCAGCGCACCGCGGATCCCTTTACCTCTGCTGCCCATTAAGTTTCCTCTCTCGCCGGGTGTTGTGGTGCACGCCTTTTAATCCTAGCACTTGGGAGGCTGAGGCAGGAGGATCGTTATGAGTTCGAGACCAGCCTGGGCTACAAAGTGAGTTCAAGGCCAGCCTAAACTGCATAGTGAGACCCTGTCTCAAAAAATAGGGCCAGGGATTTAGCTCAGTGGCGTAAGCGCCTGCCTGGTAGGCACAAGGTTGTGAGTTTGATCCCCGGTACCAAAAAAATAAATAAACAGTGTCCTCTCTTTATTGGTATATGTTTGCGATACATAATAAATACATTCGTCATGGAGGATTGGTACATATACATATCACATTTGGTCTTTTTCATTAAGTATGGAGTATTCGGAGGATACAAAATTTTCCCTTGCAAGAAGGCAAGTGAAGTCCATTAGGCAGAGGTTATGGCATATAGAGGGGTCCAAATTTGAGGATTTTGCCAGGAGCTTAGCTAGCTGACCAGAGAGAGAGATTGCCACTGAAACTGAGGCTAAAAAAGACCAGGTTTTAGACCAAGAATGTGATTAGTTTTCATCTCTGCACAGTTTCATCAACTCTTCAAATCGCCTATGGCCTGTGAACCTTATGTGATGACAATGTCTTTAGAGAGGGGGAGAGTTAAGTGCCCCCTGTGCACTTCATCCTTGCCCCCAGGGCCTTAGTCTGAGCTTAGTCAAATCTCTGCGTATGGGTGAGACAGCAGAACTTCATCCTCCTACTAGGTGAGGAGCGAAGCAAAGACAGGACTTCGTTACAATGGCGAGCCTGCTGTGGAATACTGAAGTGATATTTGGACTTTGTGTACTTGGAAAGGAGGACAAATTTAGTGCATAAATAGCAGCTGACTTTTTCACAAACTTCTATAGGAGAGGCAAAGGCTGTAAACCCTGATTTGAATTCCCTGTGAAGTTAATTCATGCTCTTTGCCTCAGGTGGCCTAACAGTTCTGGACATAGACATGCACATAGTCAAGTTTCTGGGCTCTTCAGCCTGGACCTCCAGTGCTGGAGACAGATAATTAACCCTTCAATGCCTAGTGATCCAGGCTTGGAACACCCATAACAATGGAACATAATGAAATGTGTTCTCTTCAAATTCTTGTCCCTTGAATTTTTCTAGATCATATATATGAATTTCATGCAGAAATTCAAAAAATTTCAATCTTCAGCATAAATAGGTTAACAACCAGAACATAAGAGATATAAGTGCTAGCAAAGAAATAGAAGACAGCAGAAGTTTGGGAGGCTGACCAGCTGGTTTTGAATACTGGCTGCTATTACTAGTTATTTTGCTTCTCTGTGTTGTCACTTCTTATAACACTAATTTTATTGGGCCAGGGTCCTAGGCTTTTGATCTCATTTTACCTTAATTACTTCTGCAAAGCCCTGTCTCCAAATTCAGTTACAATGGGAGCTAGAGATTTGATATATGAATTTTGGGAGAATACAAATATTCAGTCCATAATAATCTCAGCATTTTTAAGATTAGCGTAATATGCATAAAATGCTTAGAATGATACCTGACGCACAGTAAACTTACAAGGAATGTTTGATCCAGATGAGATCATTAAAAATTTAAGAAGGGAAAGAGAATGATTACCAGGCATACAGATAGCAGTAAGAAAGGTCATCAAGAAAACCTTCTTGGAGGAAGTGGCAGGCACTTGAAACCCAAAGGAAATCAGAGACAGCTACACAAAGATCCTAAGGGAATAGTGGTTGTGACAGAGGAACTGCTAGTCCAAACACCCTGAGGAAGGAATTGAGCTCTTTAAAATGAAGAATGAGGGCCTGGGTAGGTGGAGCCTAATGAGCTGGTGGGGAGTTGGAGATAAGGTAGGCAGGAAATAGATGGACTGTGGCTTTATTGATAGTGGAAAAATATTGGTCTTTGTTCTGAGAGCAATGTTAGGATTCGGCTAAAAAATC